>JBBPTF010000064.1:0-37153 GCA_038094015.1 Phylloporus cf. gajari | reverse complement strand
ATCTCTTTTTATAAGCATGATTACATACGATCCTATCTAAACAGATCATTACATTTTCTATATGACACTGCTCATGTTTTGCTATTGGCTGTTACTAATAGTACAATAAGAGAGTTTACTGCCATTGGCTGCTCTTTGTTCTATGTATATAGAACTACCATACAGATACAAACAACTTGTACTGTATATAAGGAGGAGCTCCCACTAGTCGCTCCTCTAACAGAATTTCCATCTCTGTTCTCTTGTACTTGGTGTTCTATACTAAGCACTATGCTATTGCTCTAGTCTATCAACTATCTACCACTACTTGATTACCGCCTCAAGTCTCCTATCTTAGTGAGTATTCCCACTAAGGTTCATTTCCTCTACTGTTCGGAGTGTATCTCCAAAATGGTCACTTTAGTACCAGTCAACCATTGTTGCCTGACCTCTACGGAGTAGTGGCCACTTAACTGTTGTCTCCTACTCGTGATGCCTAATCATTGTCCAAAACTCTAGCCTTTAGTCTTTAGCTTTCTGAGGCTACACTTTGCCCTACCCAGACCAAGCGTAACAGTGATTTGTGCACATGGTTTGAAATCTAAGTGTGAGAGATGTACCAACCCAAATCCATTATGGATCTTGGACTCCGGTGCTTCAATGCACTTCACTCCAGAATGAAGTGACTATGTCACTTATACTCCTTTGAAAAAAGAAGACCAGATGCCAGTCTTCACTGCATCAGGTGTTCTACACATTGTAGGCACTGGTACATGTCTTATCAGGTGGCTTGATGAATCTAATTGCTCCCATGTACTTGAACTATATGATGTTGGACACATCCCAAATTCAGGAGTCTGACTTGTCTCTATGGGTCAATTACTTTGTGCAGGTGCTAAAATTTGTGGTGATGTTAACCGCCTCGAAATGCTATATGGTGACAGTACCATCCTTGCCTCTTTTATACCTGGCAGAATAGGCCATAACATGTACACTATTGAGGATAATCCCTCATTGAAGCATAACCTCACAAAGACAGCCCCTACTTATGATATCATGCATCGACAATTTGGTCATCCCTCAAAGGAGGTTCTTAAACATGCACAAAAACATACCTGCAGCTTCTCTGATTCTATTCAGTTCCCTCAGGAGGAATCCTTGTGCTCTGGCTGTGCCCAAGGAAAGATGCCTAATCAGCCATTCCTACCTGATTCAAAACGAGCGTCAATGGCCTTTGAACTTATTCATTCTGACATTAAATCTTTCTCTATTGAATCCTACCATTGTCACAAATATATCATCACCTTTTTTGATGATTATACTTCCTTTGGCTGGTCTAAACTCTTGTGCTCGAAAGATGCTATATTACAAGTGACCAAGCAATTTATTGCCATGGTAAAGACATAATTCAATGCCATAATCAAAGGATGGATGTCTGATGCAGGGGGAGAATACAAGTCTCAAGCCTTTGATAAATTATTGCTCAACAATAGGATCTGCATTTTCCAGAGTGCTCCCCACACCCCACAACAAAACAGGCATGCTGAGAGATTTATGCACACTCTCATGGACAAATCTGAAGCCATGAGACTCGAAGCTTGCTTGCCCTAATCTTGGTGGGAATTTAGTTGGGATCATGCTGTACACCTGTACAATCATACACCCTTAAAGCACCATAATTAGTGTGCCCCCTATGAGTTCCTGCACTCGCAGTCCCCAGATATAAGCCACCTACACGTCTTTGATTGTGGAGCGTACATTCACATCCCAGAAGATGTTCACACCAATAAACTGGCCCCTAAATCTGAACTCATGATGTATATAGGTGTTGCACCTGGAAATACATCAAACTTCCTATTTATGTGATCCCCAAATAGTATAATCTTTACTTCAGCCCATGCTCTATTTGATGAGCACTTATTCCCTAAATGTGATAAACCTCAGGCACATCATCTGCAGCCACAGGTCACTGCCCCTCCTGAAGAAGTGGAAGTTCCTCTTCCAAATTCCATCAAATCAGCACCACCTGCTGAACCATCAAATCCTCCTCGTCCACCTTCTCCCAGTACTTCTGGTACATCATCTCCTCGTCCAAGCTCTCCCAGTCCTCCTTGCATTCCATCACCTAAAGGACAACATCCACCTCCTCCCACTGCACTGCAAAAACAGCACACTCCTTCTCATCCCCCTATCCTAACTGTACCTGTGATCCTCTAGCGACTGCAAAGACAACATCATGTCCCACAAAGACCTGACAATGTATATGGTGACAACCATCCCATACAGCAGGTCAAGGACATAGAGAAGGAATCTAAGTGGAAGAAGCATGTTGAAGAGTCAGATATGCCTGGGCAATTTCCTGGCTCACCTCCCCAGGAACCTCCACAAGAGGGTCCTTTCATATCAGTCCTTCCTCCCTCTGAGAAACTTTCCAAAGAAGAGGTTGAGAGACTGAGCTGTGAAGGGGGAGTATCTTTCATTCAGTATCTACTCTCCAAGGCAATTGCACATGATACCATGGATCCTAGTGCCAAACCCATACGCGAATGGACATATAGGAATATACAAAATCTACCTGCTACAGCACAAGAAGAATGGAAAGTTGCATGTCACGAGCAACTTAAAATGCTAAAGAAGCATGACATATTTGATATTGTCAATTGACCCAAAGATCACAAAGTTATAAAGAATCAATGGGTATTTGACATCAAACCAGACAGACATAAACGAGCACAATTAGTTGCAAAGGGATTCTCTCAGATTGAAGGTGTAGACTTCAATCAAATCTTCTCTCCAGTTGTGTGATATGAGACAGTCAGATTGATGTTGGCTCTCACTACACTGGAATCATAGCATATGGAAGCCATAGATGTAAGATCTGCCTATCTTTATGGCAATCTAGATGAAGAAATCTACATGGAATTCCCTGAAGGCTTTAAAATCCCTGGGTTTGAAGGCAAAGTCCTTCAATTAAAGAAAGCCCTTTATGGCCTTAAACAAGCTGGATTAGCCTGGTGGAACACTCTTAATGAGTCCATGAAAGAACTTGGATTCAAATGTCTGAAATCTGATCCTGGCATCTTCCTTTACAAAAGGAAAGGCTCCCGCATGGTAGTAGCCATTGTCTATGTAGACGATGCCATATTCTGTGGTCCCTCCAAGGCCATTGTTGATGAAATCAAAGGACATTTCATGAAAAAATGGGAATCTAGAGATCTTGGCATAGCCAAAGAATTTCTCCACATGTGTATTCAACGTAAAGATCATCAGATACTAGTCAATCAATGTGTGTATCTTGAAAAGATCTTGAAGAGATTTGGATTAATTAATGCAAAATCTGCCCCCACACCTTTGCCTCAAGGATACTACCTCTTGAAAAACAATAGACCTGTGAATCCAGAACTTCAAACACGATTCCAAACAATTATTGGATCATTGCTATATCTTATAATTGGCACACACCCAGACATCACATATGCTGTCGCAGCATTATCTAAACATGCCATCAATCCCACCCAAGAGCATATAGATAAAGCGTTGTATATCTGCTGCTATCTACTTGGTACACAAAACTATGCTCTAGTTTATAATGAAAAAGGGTCTGGTCTTATGGCTTGTACAGATTCTGATTGGGCATCTGATCCCAATACTAGACACTCTCAGACAGGCTGGTTTATCAAACTAGCAAACTGCACTTTCAGCTGGAGATCGTGACAACAAGAGCGCATCTCACTCTCCTCTACAGAAGCTGAGTACATTGCACTGTCAGATTGTAGCAGGCAAGTCGTTTGGATCAAACAATTACTTGGAGAACTTGGGTATAATCTTAAACCCATCCCCATCTATGGTGATAATCAAGGATCTATATTCATGGCATCCAACCCAGTCACTGAAACTTGAAACAAACATGTTGAGATCAAATAGCATGTAGTAAAAGACTGGGTCAAAAATGGTACCATTGAAATATTCTTTATTGATAGATCCTCTAATCCTGCAGATATGTTCACCAAGAATCTTGGTTGTATAATGTTTGAAGAATTCAGATCACAATTAGGACTTAAGATTTTCTAGATTTCATTCTTCCTAGCCATACTCTTTACTATACTCCAATGCTTACGCATCTTAAAAACCAGCAGCTTAGCAAGGGGGAGTGTTGAATGAGATAGTGCATCGTAGTTCATACTCCTAATTAGGTATATTATATAATCATACCAGTAGTATAGATATTCAAACTCCACAGCTGAGTTCTAACTAACTCTTGTTCCTAAACCTTCATGTGTGTCTAACAAACACAACAACTCAACACAATGGTGCATAGCAGTGTTCTATCTTGCTGAATCATTATATGCTCGACAAAACAATATATACCAGTCACAAAGACTTATACAAGACTATTGATCATTGTACACTTGGCGAAGTAAAATGGGACAATTTCACCATCCAATATACTGGTCCATGGCCTGAAGATGTGCTACCATGGATGAATGACATATACCAAGTATTTTACTGCGACCCTCTGAAAGTCATTTGGCAGATGCTCACTAATTCTAAGCTCTGTGTGGAGATGGATCTTGTACCATTTTGGGAATATGATTCGGTGTCAGACGAGTGACAATGGTGTGATTTCATGTTAGGTGATTGAGCTTGGAGTCAGGTGGTGAGATGCATTGCATGAAAATCCATATATACGATTGACTATCTGTAGGACATCATCATGGAGGACAAGAACACACATGGGGCAATATTTGTCCCAATTATTTTAGGCAGTGATAAAACAACCATCTCAGTGGCTACTGGACAGAACGACTACTATTCACTATACCTGTCAGTAGATAATGTCCACAACAATGTTTGGCATACACATAAAAACACAGTTGTCCTTGTCAGATTCCTTGCTATGCCAAAGAGTAAGTCCTGTCTCATTTTTTTATGATTTTACACTAATATTGGCATACACTTTGCTCTTAGTCACAAGACAACATGCCAGGACAAATGAATTTCACTCATTTCATTGCCAGCTTTTCCACTTGTCTCTCACCTTCATTCTTCACCATACCAAGCCAGGTATGCAGACACCAGAAGTCATCTTATTTGGGGATGGTCACTACTGCCACATCATTTTCAGGTTGGGACCGTACATAGCTGATTACGAAGAACAAGTGCTACTTGCATGTATCGTTTGAGGGTGGTGTCCAAAGTGAGCCCAGTAATTTATAACTCAAGGGCCATACTGATTTATCTAATATTCAGGTGCCTTGCCAATCAAAACAACCTCAATGAGGGTCTTAACCCACTATTGCGCTGCCCAAACCACACAGAGACCATTGTCAACTCTTTCACATTGTCAGAGGCATGGGATAAATATGAGATCATTGTCCAGCTCATTGTAAGTTACAACTCTTCTACAATTATACACATGAATAATATTATTGTCCCAGCTGTTCACCAATGGCTTTCCCTGTGCTAATATTCATGAACTCCTTTTGCCCAACCTCCTCCACTAGATTATCAAAGGGGCATTCAAAGACCACTTTGTTGATTGGGTTGAAAAATGTATCCTACTTACATATGGAAGAGAAGCAGATGAAATACTAGATGAAATAGACTGCTGGATTGCCGCTGTTGCCTCATTCGCTGGCCTCTGTCGTTTTCCTCAAGGCCATCATTTCAAGCAATGGACAGGTGACGACTCCAAGGCGTTAATGAAGGTTGGTATACTGTCAATGGCCCTCGTCTTTCACTCATGTACCACGTTAGGTTTATCTTCCCACTATTGAAGGGTTTGTATCCAATGACATGATTTGTGCCTTGTGTGCATTACTAGAGTTCTGCTATCTTGTGTGATGCAATGTCATCACTCAGCAAAACTTGGACAAGATTCAGAAGTCATTGGACTGGTTTCATCAATACTGTGGTATTTTCTGTCCCTCTGTTGTCACATCGTTCAATCTCCCTTGCCAACATGCCATGAAGCATTATGCTGAAATGATATGACTCTTTGGTGCCCCAAATGGACTCTGCTCATCTATCACTGAGTCCAAGCATATCAAAGCCATGAAGGAATCATATCATTGGTCCAATCAGCATAACCCACTGGGTCAAATGCTCCTCTCTAACCAATGCACCAACAAGTTACACAAGTGTCATGTTGACTTCCAGCAGCGTGGGATGCTGGTTGGGAACTCAATTTCCAATGTAATGCTTATGCTAAGCAATCATCCTGGCACTGGCATTGATCATGATGTTGCTGATGGTCAAACACCTGAAGAAGAGGTTGGGGACGATGACAACAATGTCCCAACTGATGACCCATTATGCATTGAAGTGCATGTGGAGCTTGGCACAAACCTCATGAGTACCCTGATCTGTCATCTCACTCTGAATATATTAACACACAGACATGATAGAATAGAAACAAGCTCGTACTGTTGCCATGCTTCAAGACAAGCTCAATATACCACAACTCCAAGTTCTGATCAATCATTTTTTATTTCAAATGGCAAATCCGAATGATCCCCAACATGTGCAAGACGTCCCCCTTGATGAATGCCCACATTACAATGGACCTATCAAAGTATTCAACTCAGCCTCTGCTACTTTCTACACCCCTAGCGATGTCAGCAGGATTCAGGGCATGAAACAGGAGATTATTCATAGTACTCCGAAATGGAGAAATGGCCCTTCTCACCAGGATTGCATCTTTGTGACCACAGATCTTATGCTGCCTGGCATGTGTGCACTTGACATGGTCCACATCCTGGCCTTTTTCTCTTTCAATCATTCAAGTCAATATTATCCATGTGCCATGGTTTACTGGTTTGTGTGGAGCAATGAACCCAATGAACAAACAGGCATGTGGGTGGTTCGCCCAGGTTTCAATAGGCACCATCAGCCTGACATCTCCATAATTCACTTGGACACTATATATCGTGCAGCACATCTCATTCCCATTTACTGTGGTCAACAGGTCCCTGCAGGTCTTCATCCCCATAAGTCTTATAAGGTGTTCCTGACATTCTATGTGAACAAATTTACTGACCACCATGCCTTCGAAGTTGTGTCTTAATAGTCCACCTATCCAAGCTATGAACTCTTCATTTCCCCCATTGATCTGTGATCTCCATTCACATCCGGCCCTCTGAACTGACCATCCACAGCATACCCTCTGTCTTCCTCCTTGAATTGTGACATCTGCTCATGTTCAACTCTGAACTGACTGTCCACAACATGCTCTTTATCCACACTGCGACTCAAAACTTGTAGCAACCTAAACACCCCCACCAATCAATTTCCTTCTGTCTCCCCCTGGTCTCATGACATCTGCTCATATACTCTGAACTGGATCATCCACAGCATGTCTCCATCCACCCTGCAACTCAGAATTCTTTGCAGCCTGGACTCCCCTGGACATCCACTCACATCCAGGCCTCTGAACTGACTGTCCACGGCATACCCTCCATCCACACTGCGACTCAAGACTCTGTCATCTGAACTCCCTGCCAGTTGGTTTACTATTATCCAAGCTATGAATTCTTTTATTCGCAACATTGGTCATGTCCAGCCCTTTGGACCAACCATCCATGGCATGCTCTTCATCCACCCCACAATTCAAAACTTTGTACAACTTAAACTTCCCTGCTAGTTGGTTTACTATCCAAGCTATGAATTTTTTGATTTGTGACATTGGTTACATCTGGCCCTTTGAATCAATCGTCCACAGCATACCCTCCATCCACTCCATGACTCAAAACTCTGTGACCCAGAATCCCCATTGATTGGTTTACTACCAACTGAGCTATGAATTCTTTGGTTCGTGACATCAATCACATCCAGCACTTTGACCGACTGGCCACGGTATGCCATCCATCCACCCCACGACTCAAAACCCCATGACCCAAACTCTCCCATCAGTTTACTATCCAGGCTATGAATTCTTCGATTCACAACATTGGTCATGTCTGGCCCTTTGAACCGACCATCCATGGCATGTCCTTCATCCACCCTGCAATTCAAAATTCTCTGCAGCCCAAACACCCCTGCCAGTCAGTTTATTACTATCCAAACTATGAAGCTATGAACTCTGTACTAATCAAGCAAAAAGATTGGCTCTGATTCCTTGGTACATGCCCACTATTTGTTTCTTGTGTTCATTCTGATCACCTCGCAGGTGGCATTGAGGTTCTGTTCATCAGGTGTTCCAGTACCAAATGTAACTACAATACAATGGTGCTCAATCTCCTTGGTCCTTCTCTTGAGGATCTCTTTAACTTCTCCAACTGTGAGTCTGGTCCTGAAATAGGACTCCTGTGGGCAGTGCTGAGGCTTTCTTTGCCAGGTGGTCCAGTATCACATGTAACTACAATGCAATGGCCCTCAATCTCCTTGGTCCTTCTCTCAAAGATCTGTTTGACTTTTCTAACTGTGAGTCTAATCCCAAAATAAGACA
The DNA here is from genome assembly GCA_038094015.1 of Phylloporus cf. gajari. Taxonomy (NCBI): domain Eukaryota; kingdom Fungi; phylum Basidiomycota; class Agaricomycetes; order Boletales; family Boletaceae; genus Phylloporus; species Phylloporus cf. gajari. Next base: position 28,728 of record JBBPTF010000064.1, on the reverse strand, counting down.
CCTATTGGCAGTGCTAAGGCTCTCTTTGCCAGGTGGTCTGGTACTGAATGTAACTACAATACAATGATCCTCAATCTCCTCAGTCCTTCTCTCAAGGATCTCTTTAACTTCTCTGACCATGAGTTTAATCCCAAAATGGGACTCCTGTTGGCAGTGCTAAGGCTCTCTTTGTCAGGTGATCCAGTACTGAATGTAACTATAATCAATGGTCCTCAATCTCCTTGGTCATTCCCTCGAGGATCTCTTTAACTTCTGTGACCACAAGTCTATTGTCTACAGGACTCTTGTGAGTGATGTCAAGGTTCCCTTTGTCAGGTGGTCCAGTACCAAATGTAACTACAGTGTAATGGTCCTTGATTTCTCTGGTCCTTCTGTCAAGGATCTCTTCAATTTCTGTAGCCATGGGTTGGTCTCAAGACATAATGTTTAAAAGTCTGGTTAGGTTCGGTTTTTTGACCTGAAACTTCATAACCATGACCTAACTGGTTATGGGAAGTTCCAAATGAGGTCATAACCAAACCTTAACCGTCCAAAACCGGTTATTCCCGTGGGAATCCTGCTTTGTCCTGGTGGCACGGAATATTCTATAGATCAATAGCTATCTACTGACCCCTTAGTCGAAATATTCGACTCAGAAATGACTGAGATATGATTAATTTAAAACGACATGTCAGTTCATGAGACCTAAAAATGTACCAAGACTAAATGTAGGGCTATAAAATCAGGAAGAATACTAGAAAATCCCAGAAAAATAGGGGAGATAGGGAAGATGGCTATGCACCTCCTGTAACTGGTTACAGACCAGTTATGACCAGTTTTTTGCGGTTACAGATTTTTCCAGATCAGCTATAACCTTAACTGTAACTGATCATAACCTTAACTGACCGTAACTGATCATCAGTTACAATCAATTATGGTTCAGTTAGGTTACAGTTATGGGAAGGTTATGTGACTGGACTTTCAAACACTATCGAGACAGGACTCCTGCAGGCGGTTCTAAGGCTCTCTTTATCAGGTGGTCTGGTACTGAATGTAACTACAATTTGATAGCTCTTGATCTCCTCAGTTCTTCCCTCAAGGATCTCTTTAACTTCTGTGACTGCAAGTCTAGGCTCAAGATATAAGTCCATAGCCTATAGGACTCTTTTGGGTGATGTTGAGATTCTATTTGTCAGGTGGTTCAGTACCAAACATAACTACAATGTAATAGTCCTTGTTCTCCTCAGTCCTTTTGAAAATTTCTTCATCTTCTGCAACTGTAAGTCTAGTCTCGAGATAGGACTCCCACAGGCAGCACTAAGACTCTCTTTGCCAGGTGGTCCAGTACCGAATGTAATTGCAATGCAATGGTCTTTGGTCTATCCATCAAGGATCTCTTTAACTTCCACAACTGCAAGGCTAATTGCAAGACATTTCTACTCCATACTGACCATTGAGCTAGTATTTCTAATTTTATTGTACCACACTATCTTTTTATTCAGCCTTATTTGCCTGTTGTTGCAGATACCTCACTCACATCAAGTACACTTGACCATGTAGTGTAGCATTATTTATATATAAAAAGCTACTTGTTGTACCAGTACTAAAAACTTGGAATGTTTGAATATACTTGGAGCACTGGGACAGTACTTAGGACTACTTAATGACCTGTGATACTTATTTCCTTGACATGTCAGGTCCAAGATATAGTTATGCGGTGCCAATTGATAGTAAGCGCTGCTAAGCACCGCTAAGAAGTGGGACGTTTTGCTGATGGCCATGACCTCTCCCATCTACTGCCTCCCACTCTGCGTCCTTGAGGATGTCGTCCTCAGCCTCCATGGTGACCCCTTGTCACCTTTGTCTGCTGTATTACCCCTCCTCTTCACCTCAAAACACTTTTGCACCAGACTTGGCTTCAAGGCCAATGATCATCTGTATGCACACATCTTTTGCCTTTGTTTCGATACCTCTGTATCTGTCCATCGTCTCAGTTACATCAATGCACACAGTTTATCCATACAACTTCATGCTACAGTGGTTGCTAGCTGAGCATCACACAGGTCGGTGTGAGCACTACAAGAACATGACAGTCCATGTACCTAGGCCACCCACACCAGATGTCCCAAGAGTTCCAACAAGGCGATAATGCCCATCACAAGGTCTCCAATGCCAATGTGTGACTACACCCACATGATAACCTTGTTGCGGTGAGGGTAAGGTGGCAAGGATAACACCACTGCCACAACACACAATGAGAGCGATGCAGTAGTATGGCGCGCTGACAAGGATACAGCAACACCATATGAGGATGATGTTGGGGTGTGTACTCGCAAAGCAAACTCCATGCAGTGACAATGGGATGACAAAGGTGAGTGGTAAAGATGTTGCAGCAATGAGGATAGACAAGTGGCCATGTTTTGGTCATATCACACATATCATTATAATATAGTAGCATGTATATACTTGTATCTGATATATAACATATTTTCTTCCCTTGGCCATTTGTCAACTTGTGCTTGAGGTACTTCTGCACTTTGAGCACTTTTGCTGGCAGCGATGAGTAAGAAAGGCCATAAATGCTCACAAAAGTGCCTTGTCAATTTACTGATCACCTCGTCCCACTGCCAGCCACTGGGTGATGTTGCGATTGTGACTGGAGTCAATCATCAAAGCCCTGATCATGATAGTAGACACATTTTTGGGAGCATCACCACACTTTGACCTGCTCCATCATGGGCCTCAGCATAACTAACGTAAAGTCTTATGGCTCGTACGATGTGTGCTTACCTTAAACTTGATAGGGACACAAATAAGCAAGCCTTTGGGTAGCTTTTAAGTTGACCGTTATAGTACCCATGTGTTTCTCAACTGCAGCACTCAGGCCCAAGGCTGGCCCATGAGAGCATATGTCTTTGGGAAATTTGCAGCTTGGAAAGCAAGCTCCGCTAGCTTGGGGCAATCAGCAGTAAAAGTGAGAGGTGGCGATGTGCCTGATGAGACCTGCTTTGATCTATGGCAGCATAGGACAAACCTGAATCAAACCCAAGAATAAGAATCAGACCATCTACCCACATGGAATTGAAGGCATTATCGTTGACTGTGCATGTAAATCAGTTGATGGTCTCTGTGCCAGACTAACTCTTGGAGTTGTCATATCTTGCGGCGACCTTTCGCTTTGGAAGCATTATGAGGAAGAACAAGGGGTGCAGTAGGAGTAGGAGATGCCAAATGGAACATGGATAAGACAAAGCAGCCTAGAGAGTATGCACATGTAGTATTTACCAGTCAGTGCGTCATGCACTCTCCACTTCACCGGTTGTTTGTGTGCACATCCAACTCTCTAACAGACTGCACAATCACTTGCTGATCCATTTTCATTGTATGATGGTCATATAAACACGAAGTACCTGGTTGAAAGATATCTACCACCTGCGAATGTTGGATTCAAAGCAAACCCAGAAAGGCGGGATATTGTGGTGACTCCAAGAGTAGTGATCTGATTATCATACTACAGGACGTTCTCCATTTATCAGAAGGACAAAGGATCACTGGGCAGAATCTGATGTCAAACATACTAACAGGTCAAGGCCACAACAAAGGTGATAGTATTACCTACAACCCATCCTTTGAATAGAGCCTCCCATTCAGTATGTGTTATCTGTCTGCTTTCCCACACTTTATATGCCCATAGGCCATGGTAGAGTCAACAATGGCCATCGGGACTCGGCGCGTATGGTGGGTGGCTGTGTTTATGCGCAGATGGACTACTCAACAGTTGCTGTGAGGCTTCTTGTGTGGTTGTTAGAAGTGCAGGAAAGGTATACACCAGTGTCAGTTTGTGAGTTTATGCTCGCCCATCCAGCTGAGATGCTGGCTAGATCAAATGTGATCGTGATGTGGTGTTGGTAGATATGATTTTGGTTGTTGATGTGTGTTGTAGCAGTTCTGATCTTAGGTGCAGTCACAACTAACGACTCCAATATCAAGACATTCACCTCCCAGCCTTAGCCATAGCTCTTATACTCACTATGGAGTTTGAAAACCTTTGAGAGAAATTTGGACGATTTAGGATCCTTGTCATCGGCCGGGCTAACATGGGTAAAACTACAATTCTCAAGAGGATCTGTGACTCTAGGGAGGACCCAGAGATTTATGATGGCTGAGGAAGAAAAGTGATGTTTTCTCTCAGGTTGTGAGGCAGCTAAGCACTGATGGTTTGTGATTAGGTTGATTGTGCACAGATCAAGGCATCTAGGGATGTGAGTGCACATTGTGCATTAGATCGCATCTCAGGGCTCAGCTAATGTACCCCGAGCATGTAATGCATAACATTGAAAACAAATTGGTCTTTTGAAGTAACCCAGACTATGTCTTTCATGACTTGCAGGGCTTCAAGGCTGGTAGCACAGAAGAGCTAGTGTGAATGAAGAACTTTGTTGCTGAATGTGCAAAGACCACATTCCTCAAGAAACACATTCATGCTATATGGTAAAGAGATATTATAATACCTACAATATGCCAAAGACAACTTCTTGCTGAATAGGTACTGTATCCCAATGGACCAGTACCACTGTGCTGTGTTGAGTGCTGAGGGAAATTTTTTTGATGAATGTGACACTGGGAATGGTAAAATCTGTTCTACTGACCTTGAAATGTCAATGACCATTATATTGCAGTTCCTGTTGTGGTTGTGTTCACAAAGTGCAATGCACTAATGGCCATAGCACATGGGAAACTTAAACCAGAAGAAAGAAAATTGCCTTGAGTAGAGCAATATAGAAAGGTCAAGGAATATGCAAAAGAAATGCTGAAAGATAGCACTGCATGGGAAAGGTTGAAAATGAGAAAGTATCCTCCTAAGGACTATGTTGAGCTTAAAAGTAAGTGTAGTTATAATCACTATTGCAGTCTGGTACAATTTCTTTTTATAGACATGCACAAATCTGATAATGGGTGTCAAGTTCTTTTAGAGAGAACTGTTGAAGCCTTGAATGAGGAAGTCCTGCAAAAGCTACTGGTCACCACTCAGCATTCTAGCATGTTACTCTGTGTCAAGCATTGCATTGAAAAGTGATAAATTTATATGGTTATTTAATAGATATTGACTGATTTACAGATATCTATTGCCACTTATTGCCAACATGCATGATTCATCACTACTAAGCAATATAGATAATCAAAGGCTATTAACTGGAATTGCTTTATGGTTTCCACACACGAAAGTAAGGAGGTTTTCAACTGATCATCATTCAAAAATATAACATATTTCATATTCTCTTTTGATGTTTATATAGGAAGTAGGTGGCTTAATTATCATTAGGAAATTCAGAATGATACTGATCCCTACTATTTGCTCATTCTTAGTTTGTAGGTGGTCTAATTATCATTGAAGAAATCAGAATGATGCTGATCTCCACTGGTCTCTCATTCATAGAGGGTATGTGGTCTGATTGTCATTGAAGAAATCAGAATGATGCTGATCCCTATTGGACTCTCACTCATAGGATGTAAGTGGTCTGATTGTCATTGAAGAATTCAGAATAATACTGATCTCTACTGGTCTCTCATTCATAGTTGGTAAGTGATCTGATTGTCAATAGAGAAATCAGAATGATGCTAGTCCCTGCTGGACTCTCATTTATAGGAGGTAGGTAGTCTGATTCCCATTAGAGAAATCAGAATGATGCTAATTTATACTGGACTCTCATTCATAGAAGGTAAGTGGTCTGATTCCCACTGAAGAAATCATAATAATACTGATCCCTACTGGTCTCTCATTCATAGAGGGCAAGTGGTCTGATTGTCATTGAAGAAATCAGAATGATGCTGATCCCTACTTGTCCCTTATTTATAGTCAGTAAGTGGTTTGATTGTCATTAGAGAAATCAGAATGATACTGATCCCTACTGGTCTATTATTCATAGGAGGTAAGTGGTCCAATTGTCATTGGAGAAATCAGAATAGTGTTAATCCTGCTGGTCTTTCATTCATAGAGAGCAAGTGGTCTGATTCTCATTAGAGAAATTAGAATGATGTTGATCTCTACTGGTCTCTCATTTATAGTTAGTAAGTGGTCTGATTCTAATTGGAGAAATCAGAATGATGCTGATCTCTACTGATCTCTACTGATCTCTCATTCATAGGAGGTAAATGATCTGATTGTCAATAGAGAAACCAGAATGATACTGATCTCTACTGGGCTCTCATTTATAGTTGGTAGGCAGTCTGATTCTCATGGAAGAAATCAGAATGATGCTGATCCCTACTGGACTTCCAATTATAGTTGGTAAGTGGTCTGATCATCATTAGAGAAATCAGGATGATGTCAATCCCTACTTGTCTCTTATTCATAGTTGGTAAGTGATCTGATTCTAATTGGAGAAATCAAAGTGATGCTGATCTCTTCTGGTCTCTTATTTATAGTTGGTGAGTGGTCTGATTTTTACTGAAGAAATTAGAATGATACTGATCTCCACTGGACTCTTATTCATAGGATGTAAGTGGACTGATTCTTGTTGGAGAAATCAGGATGATACTGATCCCTACTGGTCTCTCATTCACAGTCAGTAAGTAGTCTAATTGTCCTTGAAGAGATCAGGATGATACTGATCTCTGCTAATCTCTCACTCATAGTCAGTAAGTGGTCTGATTCTCATTGGAGAAATCAGAATGATTCTGACCTCTACTGGTCTCTCATTCATAGTTGGTAAGTGGTCTGATTATCATTGGAGAAACTAGAGTGATACTGATCTCCACTGAACTTTCATTCATAGCTGGTAAGTGGTCTGATCACTATTAGAGATATTAGAGTGATGCTGATTCCAACTGGTCTCTCATCCATAGCTGGTAGATAGTCCAATTATTATCAGGAAAATGAGAATAGTGCTAATCCTTGGTCTCTAACATCTTACTACTCTATATATAGAATGTAAGTGAACTAAAAGTCATTAAAGAATTTGAATTAGTACTAATATATGGTTTATAGCTTGTAAGTACTATATCTTTGTTTCAAGGCTGTATTGAACCCAATTGTTGTTTCACAGAAGGTAAGTAATTTCATTCTTATAATAAGATGATGTTGTTTGATTCTTATTAATATATAGTTGGTATGAGTAAGCTATTATGTGTTTTTGTTACTGCTAAGTCTATATTTTAGGATGTAAGTCCCATTAAGCTTTATGCTAAATTATCCTTGCTACTTATTAGTACAGAAGGTGAGAATTGTTTTTCTTGTTAAATTTTCTTATTACTGTTCACTTACATTTTCATTTTAGAATGTATGTTATTGAATGATTATGTACACATGATTAGTTGAATCAGATTTATCCAGGTGACTGCTTCTTCAAAAGTAATTCATATATCAGATCTCAGTCAAGGAAACTAATTCTATATAATGTTCAGATACATGAGAGTGCATCCACAAGTATCCCTGCCAGTTCAGCATCTCATGTATGTAGGTTGGAATTATATATGAATTATCTGACATTATATAGCTCAGCTCCTTTTCTGATATTATTGCATGGACAAAGGCTCTGAAGGCTGGTGTTGGTAGGTTCCAAATAATATGTATTTATTTCTTATGATAATAATTACTATCTGTAGGTTATATTCTGATTTTGGAACATTCTTTTTTTCTACACCAGCAGAAATTTCAGAATCCACTTGCAACAGCAATTGAACAGTATACATCATCTGGGGTTTCTGCAAAAGTTGCTGAGGCACTCATTAGATTCTATGCTCAATACAAGCCACAAAGAAAGGAGATGAAGAATATGTTTGAGCTTCTTATGAGTCTGATATCTGGTCATTTTATCTGTAAGCTATTGCTAATTTGTAAATATTTACTGAAATTTTTATAGCCATACATATCAGCAAGTGATTCTTATCTATGATATCAGGATTCAGAGTCCCTTGGAATGTCATTTAGGACATGTATTTCACACTTCCATGTACTATGATGGAAGCAAGATAAATAATATGCAAAATTCTATTGTTCAATTAATGTCTTGTTCATATGCTATTGAACTTTTGTGTTTCAAACTTTGAATTCCTTCAATATAGTGATACTGCCTCCTCTTATGGCAGAGAGAATATGTAGTAAAAAATTATATAAGGCCCAACATGACTTAAGCTCCCAGGCTGAGATTATTTGACATAGACATAGACAACTTGACAGACTGTCTATCAACATCTACTATGCCCATCCCCTTCAATAGTCTCAAATATGACCTCTGTCCCTGACTCTGACTGGTAGTGACTACATGAGATTAGCTGGTAAACAACAATCTGGTTGTACAAGTATTAGAGAGCAATGGAACCTCTACTCCAATTTGTTCATGTGTCAGTTGTATGGTCTCATATCTACTTTGTAATGAAACTGAAGCTTGTTCCATTGGTGTGCATAGTAAAATGAAGGGAGTATGTACAGTTGAGACTTACTGTATTTTAGCAGAGGCTTCTCTTGAGGTATAGAGTCTAGATTGATAACAAACAGTTGAAATGACTTCTAATTGATAGAAGTAGTCTGTTACAAGTGATCTGAACTTGTATGTATTCTGTCTACTGTTTCATATACAAAAGTATTGTATATATATCTAGAATTCAGTCTGAGATAACTGTGTTTGATCTATGAATTGTTGTAGGACAATCTATCTATCTATTATTCTCCTAATGAAGATTCCATTGTTCTAATATTAGAACAATAGATATGTCAAAAGGACAATATATGACACTTCCTATTGTTCAGATCAACAATGGGTGACTTCCTGTCAGGATTTAGAGAAATATGGACAGCAGAGAATAGAACTCAGTTGACCTTGGATAAATTTAGAGAATATTTTCTGTAAATCTGATAACTATCATGCAAATACTAAATTTTACAGACTGCTGCTGGATGATTCAGAACACCATCGCTGTGACGCCACTATCCAAAAATGGCTCAAGATCTAGATGCCATGCACATATCGTATCTTTTTGATGATGATGAAGACTTCTTGTACATTGTCCTTTGAAGCATCCTTGTCCTTGGAGCATATGAAGCAAAAGAAAATCAAATACATATTCACAATCCATCTCGTCACTATCTCTGTCGCCCACAGTTACTTCCTTATCCTCGCCAATCTACACCATGGACACTGCTCTATGAGAGTATGGATGACTGGGCATTCATTACCACCATGGGTTTTGATGTCCAAACATTCCACTATCTTCTTGAGTGTGGTTTTCAAGAGATCTGGAATACAGTGCCTATTCCATGCTGTGATGTACCACAAGATGGACAACCACAGCTTGACAAGTGCTCTCTTGATGCTGCTGGTGCCCTTGGGTTAACTCTCCACTTTCTTGCATCAGCCATGACCGAGATCTCCCTTTAGCAAATATTTGCCCTCATCCCCACTACAGTAAATCACTATCTTGAGTTTTCTCTTGATATCCTCTATATGGTTCTCTCAAAGATACCTGAGGGGTCAATTTGCTTCCCTTCTCATCAAGAAATCAAAAAGTACAACTCTATCATCTGTGCACATCATCCCCGTCTTACTAGAGGCTTTGCAAGTATCAATGGTTTAAGTCTCCCATGTCAAACTGCAGATGACCTGAAGCTTGAGAATACTACATACAATGGCTGGAAAAGTGCCCATTTTATTACCAATATCCTTGTCTTTTCTCCACAAGGTATGAGTTCCTTTTATCCTATTGTCTGAATTTGTTCAAGTGTATATATTTGGTAGGAATTATTATCTCTGCCATTTTGAATGCTCCTGGGAGCTGGCATGACTCCCATACTACATGTCCCATCTATGAGCAGCTTCAAAACAAAGTACCTGATGAGTTCTATCTTATTGCTGACTCTGTCTTCCCTCATAGAACAGCTGCTGTTGCAGGCAAGATCCAAGCTCTACTGAAAAGTGGTGCACATCTTCCTGATGGTGAAATTGAACAAGCAGAACTCCTGACATTTAATTGTCAACTTTTGTCCTATCGTCAAACTGCTGAATGGGGTATGCATGCTCTGCAAGGCTCATTTGGCCAACTTCAGGTTCCACTTGACATCAATAATTCTCATGCTCACAAGAGGCTTCTTGAAATATGTGTTCGCTTGAATAATGTTTGGGTCACTTGTGTTGGTATCAACCAGATTCAGTCTGTATACATGTCAATTTGGAGGACATCTGATGGCGAAGAGTTATGGAGTGATTTGGGGAATCAGATCTTTGGAAACATTCATAGATGAGACCAAGTTTCTTGGTTCCATCTCATAACTACTACAGGAGACTAAATTTTGGTCTGTACACATCATGATTCCATCAAACATTCACTAATAGTTAATACTGCTCTCAGGATCCTCTCTCACCTCAGAATTATCATTGTCCTCAACAAATGTGACATCCTTGCTTGTAGAAGCCATTTTATGGAGATGAGGTGGAGACAATGAGATAATAGACTGTGAATGGTGAATGTGGGATGAAATATGACTGTGACGTGACAAGCGAGATGGTGAGAGTGATTTTTGACCTTGCATAAGCATAATAATTTTGACCTTGGCCTCCACTTTGTTAGCTCACTGACTCTCCTGAAATAGTTTGTCCATAAGCTCCTCAATACGATGATGAGCATCTTCTAAATGGCGATGAGCCTCTCGCAGCTCCTCATGAAGTAAATCCACAGTTAGTTGAATTACAGTCTGAAAGTTGCATCATCTGATGAAACTTGTTGTCATTACACTCTTTCATGGCAGTAGGCGAGAGTGCAGAAGACAGTGACAGAAGAGCATCAGAAGCAGAAGAATGCCCACAGTGTGCAGAAGGTTGAAGTAGGGCATTGGCATGATAGGCCTTGACTACAGATTTCTTTTTTGCAGATCTTTTGATATCATCATTGGAAGTGACAGAGTCCCTCTCATTCTCACTAGATGATGTGGCTGAATCACTGACTACAACAGTGCCAGACTTCAACACAATAGCATCCTGAATATGCCAGGCTTTTTCAATGTGTGGTGGGACTTCTACATCGCCTGTAGGCTTTTTTGTAGCAACAATCTGTACAAAAGATGAATAATAACACTTGACAGCTTAAGGGGAATAGTGTACAGATTCAAACTTTGCCCTAAGAGCCTTTGATGTGCATGACGCATACAAATGCTTCACTATAAACTTGTTATATGCATCAGCAACATATTCCCAACTTTGCTTGCCAAGGGGAAGGATCCTCTCAATAATCTTCAGCAATCCAGTAATTTCACCATCGGAATATCTAGCAGCACCAGTCTTTCGACCCTTTTTTTGAGCAACTTCACTCTCCTCAACATCTATGACAGCTTTTGTCTTCATCCTCTTCTTCTTTGACTTTATCTCATTGAGAGGACTTGCTGCTTGCTTGCCTTCCCATTTTCCAATGGCAGTGCTAAGTAGTCATAGTATTTCATCATCAGACTGTGGTGGCAAATCACCAGCCAGTGGGGCATTATGGTCTAGATGTGGCATGGGAGTTGGAGTGGAACTTAGCATGGATGCTGGTGACATGCTGAGAGTGTGGGGAGAGGAAATAAAGGCCCAGTCATGTTGTGTGCGCTGGGGCAGATCAGCTCGCATGGCCATAGAAGCAGGTCTTTGTACCACAGAGTTGGAGCTGATACTACTGACATGCCGATAGTATGGGGAGAGGAAGCGGAGGTCTGGTCATGTTGTGTGTGTCATGGCAGAGCAGCTTGCACAGCCACAGAAGTGGGTCTTTGTGTCATGAACAGTGTTGAAGCTGGAAGAGATTGTAGTGTACCCCGCATTGTTGTAAGAGTAGGAATAGATGTTTGATAACTGGGAGCAGTATAGTATGAACAACTTGGTTGGATGCAGTATGCATGATCATTGGCTGACACATGTGTACTTGGCACCGGAGATGATGAATTGAGCTAAAATAATATAGATGGTCATCAATCGGTAATTGAGAGGTATAGAGACTTACAATATGCCCCAGAGATGAAATAGGGCAGGAAGGGGTGTTTACAAAGGTATATGGTTGCATGTGCAATGGGAATTCTGCCTGGTGTGCAGCAGTGCTTCATGTCAAAGATTCATTGTTGATAGTGCTTTCTCTCCCATAACTGGGGCAGCCAGAGTTTTGAGTCGTGTTGAAAGGCTCTAGTAAGTCTTGATGGCTAGGGTCCATGGTAAAGGAACCCATACGACCATTGTTGGTGGTGCAGTAGCGCATGCAACAGGTTTTCAGGTTTTCAGGAGTACTACAAAAAGGGAAGGCGCACTCTCAAGTCATGACATGCTGCATTAACAGTGCAACAGCATTCACACTGCAGGAAATCACAACCAAGAATGGGCATGAAAACATGAATTAGAGTTTACAGACATTTACAGAGGGGGGTAGGACCCCTCCACAGATTTCTGGATTTACAGACAGTGTGTGATGACAGTTTGCGACATACACCATGTGGTACCTTCCTTTTTGGAAGACAGGTGTCACTTTTCTGTCAAAAATTTACAGAAAATCGTCTCTAAATCCTGACAGGAAGTCACTCAATAGGAATGTTTAGGATTATAAGATCAAAGTGTCATGTCAATGTCAATCATTCTATATGAGGTATATTAGGAATAGTGACTTGTATCATTAGGATGATTCACTAATAGCATGACAGACATTATTAGGTTAATACTAATCATTAGTATTATAGACAAATTGTTGAGAATGTCTTATCTTATCTTATCTTATCAGACATTCTATATTGGTCAGCTTATCTTTCTTATCATTAATATCATCATGATTTCTCATTCATTACTCATCCTTATCATGATGACTGATACATTATTACTCATGCTGACTGATACTGACACTGCTCATATTATGCTATTAGCTAGTACTTATAGTACAATAAGCATTCTTAACGTTATTAGCTCAGATAAGAGCCTTTACTGCCATTGGCTACTATTGTTCTATTCATTTAGAACTACTATACACACATACAAACAATCCTGTACTGTATATGAGGAGGAGCTCCCTTATATATGCTCCTCCAACAGAATCTACTCTCTCTGTTCTCAGTACTTGGTGTCTACACTGAGCACTACACTATCTCAATACTTAGCTATCACCTGCACTGTGCCTACCCTAGTGAGTAACTCCCACTAGTGTTCATCCTGTGACCTTGGGAGTCTTGGACTTCTAAAGGTTATGAGCTCTGCTTAGACAAGTGGAGCCTGTCTATTGCTAGCACTTTCTGATGCCTCCTGCCATCTTGCATGGCCAGCAATGGTGGTTGCTGGATCTATTGTTTTTGTATATGCTAATAACCCAGATATATAATGGGTTAACAGTAGCTGTCATGGTGGAGCTGATGGCTAACTGCCTCATGTTCATGTTCCAGAGCAGTTTCACTCTGTTCCAGAGATGATCCAAGGCACTGATTGTGATTTCTCACCTTCAGACTGCTACTCATGAACATGAATTGATGCTGACTGTCACTTTGTCTCATATAGAACATGAACTTGTGAGTGAAGCAACATCATCGCCATCTCCACTCTGAAGAGAATCTCTTTGAGACCCTCTATCTCCACTACAATCAGTGAGATAAGAACCCCAGAACCTTACCTCTCCACCTGAGAGAGATTTAACCACGTCAGCACACACTGATACACTACCCCAGTATGAACACATACTGAGACCTGTTCATCAGACTAACATCATACCACCAGGAGTATCTTTTGAGATACCCTGCCCTACTTGCCTTGAAGCAATTGAAGTAGGAGAAATCCACCATCACGGTGAGACCAATGTTGTCCAATGTGGATCAAGTAATCTCATTGATCACCAATTGGTGCCCTTTGATTACTACAGAGTTATTAGATCAGATGACCCAGCTCTTTCTCCCAGACGTCCAATCCAACCAGTCCTTAGTCCCCTCACCAGAGCCCTCACACAACCTCCTCAATATGCAGAATGCCACCTTGATCCTGTTGTCCTCCTTAACAATCTCTCCAATAGAGACTATGGAGGAGCAGAACAGTCTTTATGGACTGGACCTGAGTGAGAGCCAGGACTTACCTCCTCACCAGTCTGGCGTCACCCTGGCACCCTGGCCCCTATTCCTAGGGTTGTCACAGATGCTCCTTCCAATGCCAAAGAAGATGACAACAGCCTTGACAGAGAGAGAAGAGCCCTCAACATCAGGCTCTTTGCTTGGCTCATTGCTGCAGCTCAGTGAGAGCAAGCTAGGCAACTCAGACAAGGAGAACCAGATCTCTTCATCCCCAATTCTTCCAGACCTCCTGTATCTGCTGACAGTCCCCTTGTCCCCAGATCTCTGATCCAGCTCTCTGAAGAGATTCCTTTCGAGACCTCTAATGCTACCAACATTGCTGATGAATCAACAACACCTCCCATACCCACACCATCCCTAGTTCTTCCTGGATCTCCCAGTCTCAGAGATCCATCATCTAGCTCCGATCTGACTGGCAGAGCAATACCAACTCTACTGCCTCGCAATGCTTGGTGGAGCACCTTTAAAAGCGTGTGAAGGGATATTCACCGTCCAAATACCCAGTGGGGAAATGATAATGGAGTTGCAAGCCTGGGATATAGATTGCCTGCTGCGAGCCAGGCTTTCCATCAAGAGAATTCCCCTCTTCATCCTTCACTTTCAAGAAGACGGGAATTGTACTTTGTACACTTCTGAGAGCTCCCTCTCCTGACTCCAATCCATCTTCAGAGACCAGAGATAATGGACATGGAGGTGTCAGCATGATGACTGGTGATGAACTGGGAACTGTTCCCAATTTATCCAAACCACCAGCTACTGATCATGAGGGAAATGATTCCATGGTCACCTTGGATGGTCTTCCCTTTCTGCATTCAGACTTGTGAGTCTGGAGCAAGCCATCTAGTATGCACACTGAGCTACTGGAATGAGACCATAGGCCAAGCCTATGAGGGTGCTGGATGGGCTTTCCCATCGGCATCTTATAAAGACATCTGATCATTTGTGGTAAAGGATCAAGGTTGGGAACTTTTTTGACAGGACATTTTTCTGCCCTCTTGGGCAAATATTTACTTTATGAGATCCAAGAAGCCAAACATCGTCTTCGATGAGGACCTTTGGATCAATAAGGCTGATGGAGGCTGGAACCAAGGAGAACCCACCTACATCTATGGGTGGAGAGTGGGCATGGACATTAGGACATGGAATGGACTTTTTGATAGAGACTGTCAGGCTAGTTTGAAGCAGACTGATCCTGAGATTTGGAGAAAGACGCAGAAGATCAAGAAGCTGATCATGGACTCTGTAGGTACTACTGTAAAAGATGATATCTACTCAGCCCTTGCTACCTCTTGTAATAACAGAGGATGAGCTGAGTACCTTTCCAAAGCTAATTGCCTCAGAAAGAGAAGAGCTGCTGAGGAAGGCAAATATCAATGCTGAACTTGCAGACATACTTAGAATCTATGGTAGTGTTCTTGTTTCCTCCAATTGGCCACTGGACTCTTTACATGAACATTTTTATTCATGAGATTATGAAGAACCATTTATATCTTTTGCAGGATTAAATAGTTGGAATGACACTCCTACTATCCCATTCAAAACCTGTGGAGACAAGAAGTTAACCTTCATTAAAGACAAAAGAGTTATTATGATACATAACCAGCATTTTTTCAAACAGCTAAACATTACTGTTTTAGAAAAACATGCTTCAGATTCTTTTACATATTCTTCTTCGTTTATTCCTTCAGAGTCCAGTGGAGAAGCCAAAAGGAGACAAACGGAACATTGGGAGTTGTCCAAACCAAAAGGTTTCAACAAAAAAGAACAATGAGCCTTCCAGTATTGGAAGAGAAAAAGAGATAAGGGTTCTCTCTTACCACATCAGATATCACTTCCGGAATCTGATGAGGAAACCGAGTTCTTAACACCATTGGAGATAGAAGGAAAACACGATATGTCCCAAACTTCTTTTAATTTATATGATTTCATCATAAATGATCTGTTTACTGAATACGGTTTATCAGATATCACCCATTTCCTATAAATAGCTGTCACTCTTGCCATTCCAACTGATTTCAAACTCGACAACACCATCCTTACTTGCATACCAGTTCTCAAAGGTCCATCAAACTACCCCATATGGAGCATACATCTTCAATCTATTCTCCAATCCCTCTCCATTTGGAGTTGGATAGACAGAACCATTACCTGGGTCAGAACCATTCAAGCTGACCAGGGTAAATGGGAAGTCATTGATAAGAGAGTTTGTGGCATTATTGCCAACTCCATCAGTGACTCTTTTTTACACCATGTTAACTATGATTATGCCAATGCAGCTGTTAGAGCCTCAACTGCGAAAGCATTATGGGAAAGACTTCAAGCCTTATTCATATCGAGAGGTTTGGCAGGACAATTTCATTTGTTCCACCAAGCTAACTGGGTTCATATCAACCCAAGAACAGCTAGTGAGAATATTAATCACCTCACTTCTCTTTTCAACCAGATCTTACATGCTGGTCTGGATCTTCCTGAATCATTCAAAGCTATGTTCATCCTTGAGTGTCTACCTGCAGAAATGTACAATTTCTGCTCAACAGTGGCCCTTACCACTGAACCTGCTGTATTTATAGTTGATAGCATAATCACAAAAATTCTAGCAGAGGTTTCAATGCTTTCATCGAGACACAAGCTCAAATCCTGCATTTCAAATGTGGAGATGAATGTAGCTTCTACATCACAGAACCCCAATAACATAAGTTCTGTGAACCAAACCAATGTTATCCAGAAGAGACCCCCTTCTTCTAACAAATGGCAATCATTTAAGGCTTCCAGTTCTAATCAGAACTGACCCTCTGGAAGTAATGGCCAAAATGGTCATGCTAAATTCCAGAGGAGACAGACTTCTTTCCAAGCAAAGAAAGAAGCAAGCCATGTCAGGTTTGAGATGAGGAAGGCCAACAAAGGAAAAGAGAAAGCACTGGCTATGAACATGGTGGAAGGAGAACAAGGTTTCATTCATCAGGTTGTCAGTGATGAATACACTAATGAACTTCATGAAGCACAAGAGATGGACTGGACAGAAAATATCCCTGATTTGCCTTGTGTAGCTGAGGCAACAGGGACCTCAAACATTCAAGGACAAGATTTTAATACTTGGGAACCTGGAAATGAGGATGAAGGTACAAGTGAAACCAAACCTCTCTTTCTGCGACGCTCTTCTTTCTAACTCTGAGATGGAAGAGAGAGCAGGACCTTCTTGAATATCAATTATCAATGATCGAGACAAACCAATCATATCAAATGATCAAGACCAAACTCCAAAACAAATGGTTTCAAGAAAGACCGAGATGAGGAACAAAAAGGTGGTTCTTTCCCTTGGAGGACTTATTTCTCAAAGAAATCATTTTTCAAATTATGATAGTATATTTAAACCTTCTCTGATTCCTTATACTTCTACAGAAGCTTTTGAAGCTTCAAGTAACATTTCACCCTACTCTGAGCAATTAGGTAGTTCATGAATCCTGGAAACGGATCGAGAGCTGCCTAATCAAGCAGATAGGAGAGGAACTCATGAAGGAATAATTCCTTCAAGAGAAAGACAACCTCAATTACCTGTTCATCAGAGACTGGATTATTTAGATCCGGATTGAGAGATGTACTACGATGAGGAATCCAATGAGCACCTTTGCTATTACTTGGGAGACTCCTCCCCAGAAAGCAAAGAGAAAGAAAAATGGCAAAAATCACACTAGATGATCAACAGTGGGTGTACAGATCATATATCCCCTTTTTTGGATGATTTTGTTCATTTGGGAGAACAAATTCGCAATGCTAAAGTTGCAACAGGAGAATCATTTCTGATGTACAGTCCAGGCACCATACTTGTCACACAAACCAACAGTGTTATTTCACCCTCAATAGTGACCTTAAAAGACATTTGGTTCACACCTCATTCTACTAGCCACTTGTTATCTATTCCCATGTTAACAAACCATGGCTTTTGCTGTGAGATTACCAATACAGAATCCAGTATTTGGAACAAGAGAGGATGTGAGGTGATTTGGGCAACTGTCTCATCACCCACTAACAACCTTCACTGGTTTCAGTCATCTCAGATTACTCCAATGATAGGAGCTGTAACCTCTCTCTCAGATATTCAATCTCAATGATTGTGGCATCAATGTTTAGGTCACACCTCTCAAAATGCTTTATGTCATACACATATGAATCTAACCAGCATTCCTAAATTACTTCCCTCTTCCAACACATCTCCTTGTAAGGGATGCTCTGTTGGAAAAATGCTGGATAGATCCTTTCCAGGTTCATTGAAGTGGGCTTCTCGCCCACTTGAACTGGTTCACACTGATTTAGTTGGTCCAATGCCAACTGAACTGAGATCATGTGCAAAATATATTCTCACATTCATTGATGACTGTACTGGATATGCCTTACTGTCCTTCTTGCAGGCCAAGTCAAACATGTTTCAGCACTTTTCTAATATGGTTTCATGGTCTGAAACCTTCACAGGGTATAAGTTAATCTCTGTCCATTTGGACTGAGGAGGGGAATTTACAAGTCAAGAGTTTCAATTGTTCCTCACTTCCAGAGGAATAACTCATCAGACTTCTGTCCCTCATACACCTTAGCAAAATGGAAGAGCTGAGAGATTCAATCACACCATATTGGAAAAAGCAGAGGCTATGTGCCATCATGCCTGCTTGCCTAAATCCTTTTGACAAGATGCTGTGGAAACAGCTGTCCACATCTATAACAGGCAACCCATGTGTTGTCATAATTGGAAAACCCCTATTGAATTATTCAAAGGAGACAATAAAAAACCAGATGCTTCATACTTCCGTGTCTTTGGCTGTAAAGCCTATGTCTTTATACCTCCTGAACAATGGCCTGACAAACTGTCACTCAAATCAGAGGAAATGACATTTATAGGATACAAACCCAACACAAAAGGATAGCGTTTTTGGTCAAATCAAAAGCATAGAGTTGTCATGTCAACTAATGCCACTTTTGATGAAGAGAGACTTCTGTAATGTTCCAAAAGTTGAGATGATGGACCTATCCCTATTCCAATGATGGATAACCATCAATCTGATCAAGAATCAGATAAATCCTTAACTCCACCTAGAGCGAGATCACCAGATCGATATGAATACTACCAGGTTCCAGCTGGACCTGACAAACTTCCTCCACCGCCACCTCCTAATTCTGATTTTTATCAATATCATTGGAGTGATAATGGAGATGATGACAATGGAAACAATCCAAATCCACCATGGTTACCACCATCTAGAAGAAGTTCTCATTCTTCTAAGAAAGAATCTCCCAAACAGGAAAACTTTGGAGAAGACTTAGAACAAGAATTCTCTTCTCCTGAAATTCCTCCCTTGGAACATCATTTAACCCCTATCAAACCAGGGATTAAATGCTGAGGACCTGAATCAGGTCACAGATCATCAATAGATGATCGACATCAGCACAAACAATACCTTGTATCAGATTCACCTCCTACTCCTCCCACACCACCATCATTGGTGTGGAGAATACCAGAAGCATCCAGAAGAAACTGGTATGCTCCCAGACAAAGAGATAATGAAACTCTAGTGGAATTTTGAGCTAGACCTTGTCATTATCATCCACTAAGAGAGGAGAGGACAACTGTCAGAGAACCACTGGAACAAAGAGAACAATGAAGGTCACAAAGGGTTCCTAGATCACGATTCATCCCTGATAATGCATATGGGGATAGACCGCCAGTGGAAATAGAATCTGATATCCAACAAGGACTTGAACTGATTCAAGAAGACCAGGAGGAACCTACTCCTAGACAAGAACCTCAGGACATTCCTGAAGAAGATGATGACATGGAAAACATGTATAGCAATACATGGTTCAGATCACATCTTTCGCATACAGTTCAATCATCAGATCGAATCATTCCAAAACAGTTCAAAGATATAGAGAAACTTCCTAAAGATGAACAAAAGGAATGCAATGATGCAATGAAGAACAAAATTTCCTCTTTAAAAGAGAGACAAGTTTGGGAATTGGTTGATTTACCAAAAGGATGTAAACCTGTCAGAGGAAGATGGGTTTTTGTGATATGTCCTGGAAACTGCATTAAAGTGAGATTTGTGGCAAAAGAATTTATTCAAATATTTGGAATAGACTACAAAGAAACCTTCTCACTAGTGGCATGGTTTGAAACTGTTCGCCTGCTGTTTGCCCTAGCCACTCTCAATGATTGGGAGATGGAAGCACTTGATGTCAAGACAGCTTTTCTCTTTGGAGAACTAGATGAAGAAATCTATATGACTCAGCCAGAAGGATTTGTAGTGAAGGGTCAGGAGTTAAAGGTCTGTCAATTGAAGAAAGTGATCTATGGATTGAAGCAAGCTGTACTTCAATGGAACAAGCAGCTGAGCATTTCTCTTGTCAAATTAGGATTCAAACAATGCATTTTGGATTCAGGAATTTATTTCAAATTCATTGGCAAGGATATTATCATCATCATCATTTACATTGATGATGCACTTTTTATGGGCAGTAACCATTTGCAGGTTCTATCTCACAAGAAGAAGTTTATGAATACTTGAGAATCCCGTGATCTCAGAGAAGCCAAAGAATATCTTGGCATGAGGATTACAAGAGACCATAAAAGATGGATCTTAATCCTAGATCAAGAAGCATATGCTTCTAAAGTTGTTAAACGATTTGGTCTAGAGAATTGCAAGGAAACTAGTGTTCCTCTTCCTACTGGATATAATCTGAAAGCAAATGATAAAGATGTGAACACATCCCTGAGAAGCCACTATCAATCTGTTATCAGTTCCCTTCTCTATATAATGTTAGGAACTAGACCAGACTTGGCTTTCTCTGTTATAAAGATGTCACAATTTTCTTCTAATCCTACTGAAGAACATCTACAGAGAGCCATGCAAATAGTTTGCTATTTGTCTTCTACAAAATCCCTTTACATCAAATATGAAGGCAGAGAAGATAATACTGGTCTAATTAGTTATTCCAATACAGACTGGGCCAGTGATATTGACTCATCGAGATCCACCACTGGTTATGCCATGTTCTTGGCAAATGGCATCATCTCTTGGCTATCAAGAAGACAGAAATGAGTTCAGCTTTCTTCTACAGAAGCCGAATATTGTGGAGTGACAGAATGTGCTAAACAAATTCAGTGGATTTCTAATCTTCTTGGAGAACTGGATATACCATTATCACACATACCCTTGTGCATAGACAACCAAGGAGCAATATTTATTGCTTCTAACCCAGTTCAAGAAGGAAGAACAAAGCACATTCATATTCCTCAACATTACATCAGAGAAGCAATCGAGTTTGAAGAAGTAGAACTATTCTACGTTCCAACTGATAAACAATTTGCAGACATCTTTACCAAAAATCTAGGAAAGGTAAAGTTTCAAGAAGGATTAAAGAACCTTCACTTGCATTGTTCCTAACATGAACAGTGAGGTAGGGTGTTGAGAATGTCTTATCTTATCTTATCAGACATTCTATATCAGTCAACTTATCTTTCTTATCATTAACATCATCATGATTTCTCATTCATTACTCATCCTTATCATGCTGACTGATACTGACACTGCTCATATTATGCTATTGGCTAGTACTTATAGTACAATAAGCATTCTTAATGCTATTGGCTCAGATAAAAGCCTTTACTGCCATTGGCTACTATTGTTCTATTCATTTAGAACTACTATACACACGTACAAACAGTCCTGTACTGTATATAAGGAGGAGCTCTCTCACATACGCTCCTCCAACAGAATCTACTCTCTCTGTTCTCAGTACTTGGTGTCTACACTGAGCACTATGCTATCTCAATACTTGGCTATCACCTGTGCTGTGCCTACCCTAGTGATTAACTCCCACTAGTGTTCATCCTATGACCTTGGGAGTCTTGGACTTCTAAACAAATGATTAGTACTCATTACTAATGTTAATACACTAGTAATTTCAACACTTTGTCATTGTATGTAGATGTCTTTGCTCATTGTATATTTCTTGTTTTTTTTAGCATTGATCTGGTCTATATCCAGTGTCCAACATCCATTCAATGCTGTAGGCTCCAGTGACTGTTGGAAAAGCAGGCCAAGACAGACCAGCATGAGTCTCTGTAAAAGTGTATGAGCATAACCAGGGAACTTTTGTCAGGATGATGCCCTCAGTGTTACGATTTCTTCTCTTTTGCTTAGTCATATGAGTTCTGGACATTATTTCTTTTTCTATGATTACTCATCTCTTCCGAGTCATTGGCCCAATGACTCATCATTGTCTCCTAATCATAGTCCTTCCCTCATCTTCTTGAACATTCTATGTGATTCCATCACATTCTATTTAGTCATCTCGCTGACAGATCCTGTGTACTCTTAGTTCTTTCACATTCCATCAGTTTCTATACCTTGGGTATATAAACCTTCTCTTCCCCTTTCTTTCTCCTTTCTTTAAGCTAGTTCTCCTCAGAGTTACCACCTGTACCTCTAGACTAGCAATCCATTTGATCTTCCTCTCATCATCCCTAGTCTCTTTGAGTCTCTGCCTGTGCTCTGAACAGGTAGTTTGTCCTTCAAAACCTCTAGTCCCCAGGTATCTAGTTTACTGTCTTATGAACAATACCTCAGTCCAATAAAACAACCTGTCTTTCAGTCATCTTAGGTCCAGTGCATCGTTGTTGCCTGGTCATTGATAGTCCTAGTCACTTAATTGTTGCCTAGTGACTCTGTGATGCCTATTACCATCCAGACCTCTAGTCTTTAGTCTTTAGTTTTCTGAGGCTATGCTTCGTCCTACCCAGATCAAGCATAACACTCAGCAGATCAGTTGAGGCTAGCTCAAGTCATTAGGAAACAAGTTGTCAGGGCTGAGAAGCTAGGATGATTAGTAATGCCTTTAGTACATATCCCTGATGTTCCACTCAGCACAAAGTCCCCTTGGTGTAGAAGAGACACTAAGAATTGTAGTCTAACTAATCCTACCAACACCAAGAATGTGTCTTCACCTTTGAGAAAAAGTTGTTTTGTTCCCCAAGTACTATCACCACAACTTACTGAATCAAGTTGCCATTGTCTGTATCATAGAGGTGGGAAGTCTTTTTCAGCAATTTAAAATGATGGTTGAGCATCACCAGGCTCAATAGAAGTGATTATCCTGACTGAATATGTTGTGGCTTGCATTGTATACCAAATCCACTTCCATCAAGGTATAATTTGATTTAGAAAATGTAGACAGTGTTGTATGATGTATTAGAAAGTATGCATGGGTATGTTATATGTGAGATTGGATGTGAATGCAAAAAGAAAAAGAAACATGAAAGAGTAGAAAGGAACACAAACCCAAAAGGCCCAGGATGTGCAAGGATTTCACTCACATTTCAACATGACAAGTACACCTTCAGATGTCACCAGTCTATCAGGGTGTTCTATTGTCCACCAGTTACCAACAAAGTTTTTGCCTCTAATGACATACAGTAGCCAGTGAAGATCAATATCTTATGTGTGGCTTTAGATGTATGGGCCTAATAGGAGAAGGGATCACAATCAGACATAGACATTACATGTACAGTGACTCCAAAAAGCATTGCAATGCCTAACCCTGATGTGGTGCACGAAGCACACCATAAGCACTTGTGGGAATTTTGCCTATATGTGGCTGGGACAAACAAAGTACAAACTCCTGACTACCAGATGGTGTCTAAATCATGTAATTTGGATCAGAGGATGTCAAGATATGGCTATTTTAAAACATCAACTCCATTGCAACAGTTTTTTCACTTTTGATATGTACAATAGGATCTATGCAAAGTCACATGATACTTGCAGTTGTTTGGTAGTACAAATAAAGATATACATGTAAACAATGTGTCTGAGTCTAAAAAAGCTCACATGCTCCTTGATTTTCAACCATCATCACCATGCAATCACTCTCTCTTACTCAAAAGAAGACCATTCTTTCTATGCTTGATGCTGGTCAATCTACTCACTCTATTGACTCAGCTACTGGTTTCCATGCTTCCACCATATCAAGGCTTCATTCTAAAGAGCACTCTGAGCTCCAGAAGTCTATTGGAGGTCATCCAACCAAGCTTTCTCCTACCAATGTCTGACATGCTACATATCTTATCACTAGTTGCAAAGCAGAAACTGCTGTTCAAGTCATCAAAACTCTTTCCAATATCATCAATCAACCTCTCAATGCCAACACAGTTCACCACCACTTGAAGAAGACTGGTATGAAGGCTGTAGTCAAGTGCAAATGCCCTTTTCTCTCTGCCAAATATTGCAAGGCATGTTTGGACTTTGCTTATGCCCATAAGGATTGGACTATAGAGGATTAGAAGAAGGTGATATGCTCTGATGAGACCAAAATTAATTGTTTTGGGTCAGATGGGTGCAAATGGGTATGGAAAAAGCCAGGTGAGGGCCTTAGTGATAGGCTGGTTGAGGGGACAGTCAAGTTTGGAGGGGGTCCTTTGATGATGTGTGGCAGTATGACTTGGTATGATGTTAACTATGCTTCTAAGATTGATGGTAGGATGGATGGAGACCTTTACCTTCAGATTTTGAAGGATGAGCTACAGGAAACTCTACAGTACTATGGTCTCAATCCTTCTGACATCATCTTTCAGCAGGACAATGACCCTAAGCATACCTGTAAAAAGGTCAAGGAGTGGCTAGAAGAGCAGGATTTTAAGACTATGGTATGGTCTGCACAATCTCCTGACCTCAGTCCTATTGAACAGGCCTGGGGTATCCTCAAGAGGAGACTGGCAAGTTATCAACACCCTCCTAAGAGAATAGTGGAATTATGAGAGAGGATTCAGGTAGAGTGGGAGGGGATATCAGCTGAAGAGTGTCAAAATCTGATTGAGAGCATGCCTAGAAGGATTCAGGCAGTGTTGAAGGCAAAGGGAGGCTATACCAAGTACTAATACCCCTTGGATACCAAAAGTGAAAAAACTGTTGCAATGGAGTTGATGTTTTAAAATAGCCATATCTTGGCATCCTCTGATCTGAATCACATGATCCAGACACCATCTGATAGCCAAGAGTTTGTACTTTGTTTGTCCCAGCCACTTATAAGCGAAATTCCCACAGGTGCTTGTGGTGTGTGAAGCACACCACATCAGGGTTAGGTATTGCAATGCTTTTTGGAGTCACTGTACGTTGTTCATATCTTTGTCCTTGAATCCATCTTGCTTGTCCCTGATGTCTTCCATACCCTCACCTTCCAAGACATTGTCAAGCATGGAGAGATATTGTTTATCACTTTCTTGAAAGACTATACCCAATGTTCCATGGTTCTTGCATCCATGGCACTTACTCTCATTGTGCAGGTCATGACTTCCAATGACATATTCATTGTAGTGTGAGGTCTGATACATGATAGCAAGACCATAGTGTTAACATTCTGAAATTGTATATGTGCAACTGGTATACACACCACTGGCTCCTGGAACAACAGCAAAAAGTGGAACCATGCATATTCAATACAGCCTGAGAGAGCAGGTTGGTTTAGTTCAACATCCATACAGTGGTACTTGTGAAGGCACATGAAAACAGGCATGAAAACAGGGTCAATGGACATTATGTTAAACATTGGAGATATCTGTGGCACTTGAATAAGGTTGCCATGGAGGTCTTCATCAGGACACTAACAAATACAGTACTATGAGCAGATAGCAGAGCATCAACATGACATACCACTATCCATCCTTGCCAAAGACTGCATAAGGAACCAGGCATGTAGTATGTGTGTCTGAAAGGAACCAAATATTGATGTACTCTGCCTGACAGTTCCAGTTGCTGTCCCATTGTGCACTTGATGCAAGCCTGGAGTGTGCCCCACATCCAAGTCAGTCATAGTCTTTGATCTCAGACCACCATTCCCAAGTGGATTCAGGCACCAAATTGATGCTATTGTGCTTATTGAGTTCCTTGATGTCCTCCTGTGTTGGGCTAATTGTATTGATGCCAAGTTCTAGGGTGTGAGCATAGTTTCTAGGGAGGGACACAAGGACTTTGATTGGGTTGACTTTGTGACAGGAATGATAGATGAGCTTCACAGCAATGGATGCAAGTAGGATGCTCAGTTCAATATAACTGTGATAAAGTTGTATTGTGTGCAAAACGTTTTCAAGATAGTGTGGATATTCACCATGGGGGATGTCAAAAGGATGGGGTATCACTGTGGGGTTTTGCAGGAGGGATGGCATAGTGGACATGTGGGGTGAAGTATGCTGCCAGATACTGGAATGTGGTGAGGCATGGATATAAGATAAGAATTTCAAACACTACTTATGCAGACAGGCATGAGGACATAAGGCAGAATGAGTCTAGTCATATCCACACATTGAGTGGGTGCTTGGGTTTCAAGACCCTCTAGTGCCATGTTTAACAGAATATGAACAAGGTCAAGTCAGGCACACCTTGGGACATGGTGAGCCAGAGCAACCAGAGGGCAAGCAAGTTCACCTTGTCGTCTGCTGGCCATCCATCAATGCTATTTTCATACAGACATTTCCAGATGAAGGTATCTAAGAACTTGTGGAGACCAGCAGCATCAAGGTGACAATGGTTCTTGCCATCATTTTCCATGAGCATAGAAAAGGTGGTCCAGAATGACCAGAGGATGTTATTAGTGTGTATATCACCGCGGCAAATGCACTTGAGGGCGTCGTAGTTCAACTACGACGCTCTCAAGTGCATTCGCCGGGCGTCGTATGGCACGTACCTGCTCATTTTGGGCCATCGCCTGCGCCGCTTGCTGCAACATCCGTCCGACTTCCTCTCCCACCATTTCCGTCGCATTGTCCATCATCGCCGCAAACATTGTTCTGGTCAGCCGCGGTCCCGGTCCTTGACTTTGCGTGTTCGGATCGACCTGGCGCTCGCATTCGATGCCATCTGGACGTCCCTAGTTTATGTGGCCATTTTGTCGCCAAAGTTGGTCAGCTTGTCTAGAGCCTCTGTTGGTGAGTTTCCTTGTTCTGCCTGTTCTACTGTTACCAGTAATTGGCAATGATATACCAATCATTGCCGATTCCTGGTAAGGTCTCACAGAATTCGAGAAGCAGCATTGGCACGACAAGAAAGTTACCAAGGAGTTACAACATGCGGCCCGGAGCCCCCACGTTGAGTCTTTTGTCGAAATAAACGTAGACCTGCCCTTGAAAATCTTTCTAGGTTAGAACTATGATGGATGTGAGTTGAGTGGCAGCCCCAGCAAAAATATACACTTCCAGACGACTACCTCATCTAGATCGAATCAGTTGCGTCAATCACGATCCCTGTACCTGTTGTGTGGTGCACACCGCAGATCCGAACCCTCCTGCGCACGGTATTGGTAGACGAGATGAAAGCTTCCATGCGAAGGTACGCCGAGCCCGCCATCTAGACTTGCGGGTTCTGTTTCTGGTCCCGCTTGGCCAATCATGTCTTCTCTTGAGCCTGCAGATGAGGCCATCTCAACTGCAGAGGAGTTGTATGATGGTGGGGATTGGCGTGTCATAGAAATTCTCACGCTAGACGATAGTCACCCACTGTCGAACTTTCATGGATTCAGTAAACACTAAGTTCGGCCTTGCCAGGTGTCGGTCCTCATTTTCTAGCTTGAAGGGATAAATTTACATGACGGTATGTAGATCGTGTCAGTGATTATTGTTCATCCTCGGGATCAATTCAGACTTGTCCCATACCGCGCTAGATCGGAGCAGGCCTCAGATCTCGCATATCGCTACCCGTCTTGTGGACCTCCCCTGGGACCAAGCGCCACAATCCAATGGTTAGAACTCAGAAGTTACCTAGAGGTTTGTTTCTTCAATTGCATCCCCGCCAGGTCCTGGGCCCCGGAAGAATTTCATGGCCATCTTGCGGGGACGCAGTCTCCGATACACATCCAGGGCTTGTGCTGAGTCTGGCTGCATGATCGGACGAGCTACAGGTAACAATACATTATGTTATGGAAGACTACTGCCAGCGGTTTCTTGCGATCGCGACTAACAATACGCTGAAAAAGGACAAGGATATTCACGTGTCAAATCTTCAGCCGGAGTTGTGAGGGGCTACCTCGGTCAACTGGTTGGACCACCGCCGTTGGAGGCAGTAAGTGCGATATATCTGCAGGTGTCTTGGGACTCCGATGTCAAGGCTGATTCTGTGCAAGCAGGTGAATCATTGGATACTGTGAGGGCGGTAATGCGTGCGAGTAGAGAGGATACAATACGAGAACAAAGGACACCTGGACAATGTACAAGAGTCGCGACAACTTTTCGGGAGGCTCGACAAATTGCGAAGATGCAAGTAGGCAGGCACGGGAGCATGCCACGAGAAACCCCGATAGATAACTGCAAGTCACGAGCTGCGGAGCTTTGGTTGATTGTGCTGGGGCCCATGGTGGAGCAGGTTAAAGTGGGGTGGCCAATGCTTGTGCAGCCGAGTGACGTGACAAGACGAAAGGGCCTCAATAGACCAAGGAGACATAAAAATACAGCGGAATATCGACCCGTTGCACTCCCGTCATCTGCATTCCTCACCATCATGGACAACTTTGATTTTTCTTGCGAGTCCGACGGCCCGCTCATCCACCCACCAGACGAGCAGCCCGTCTTTGACTCTGTCAAAATGGGCTCATTCTCTATACCCTCCCCAGACGTGGAACAGGCCGGGGCCTCATCCACGGCAGCCCCCACCGCACCGTTCATTCCCTCATCA
>JBBPTF010000063.1:26779-37948 GCA_038094015.1 Phylloporus cf. gajari | reverse complement strand
AGAATGGTGAAAATATGGGCTCTAAAATGATGGTAATAGATGATGAGGGTAAGAAGATGAGCAGACAAAACAATAGCAGATAGCAGCAAAACAATACAAGCAAAACAATGGCTGGAAAATCCAGGCCACACAAAAGCAGAAAATTGAATTGGCATAGTGACAAGAATCCAAATGTTGTAGGGTATACAGGCCTGCAAATGATGGGTCAGTGCACAAAGCAGATTTAATACTAGAAATATACAAAGAGTCACAAAGACTAAGAGTAGGGGGCTTTGAATCCTACAAACAAATGGTTAGCACTTGAAACAGACTCAGAATAGGAAATATACAAAGACATGCATGCAGATCCATATCATTAGCATTGGAATCCACATCATTAACATCCATACTCCTGAACTTCTGATTCTGTTTGGTTTGAGCTTTTGTAAATATGTGGCATATGAATGCAGCATCCTTTTTCCTCAAGGGCTGTACATATGACATTGTCTCTTGGTTTCACAACTGGGCTGAAAACTGGTAAGGGGCAGATGTTTCACAGCTTGTTACTTTGTTGAGCATTTTTGACAGTGCAATCTTCATTTTGCCATCATTCAACTCCAGCATTGCCTAGATCACTTTATTGACATCAATTAAGCCATCACCAATGAACATGAGAGCATGCTCAAGCTAAGACATAGTGAGTATACATGGAAACAGAGGGGAAAAAATGCCAACCACTACACAAGCAATCATAACCACACTAGTACTACCTTCACCTACTGCCCATCCCTTCATATTCCAGCCCTTGACAGGAATATAACCTTGGATATTGCCAAGGTGTGTCATGGTGAGAAGCTCATAGAGGAATTGAGACTTGTAACAGTCTTTGTGTTTTAGTGGCTTTTGATGTGTGGGTCCACATACAAGAAACAGAAGTCCTTGAGGAGTTTTCTGGCCACCTTTGGTATGTCCTTGTTTGTCAAATCAATAAAATAGTGGATCATCAGCACAAGAGCTGCTGATCCAAAGCTACTCCACCACTCCAATATGCATTGTTGAGCCTTTGAAGTAGTCAGTAGATAAGTTTCAATATCAATTTAAAAAATCCTTACCACTGTGTGAATAGCACCATGATGTTTTATTTAATGGTCAATATCAGGGTAGATGGTGTTGAGTATGACTTGCAATGCATCCATAAAGTTATTGTCCACTATAGCCTAAACATTCAGCTGATGTTATGATTTCTTTCTTTTCACTTAGTCATATAGGCTCTGGACATTATTTCTTTTCCTACAATTACTCATCTCTTCTTAGTCATTGCCCTGATGACTCATCATCACCTTCTAATCATAGTCCTTCCCCCATCTTCTTGAACTTTCCATGTGATTCTATTGCATTCTATTTAGTCATCTTGCTGACTGATCCTGTGTACAGTTAGTTCTTTCATATTCCATCGGTTTCTATACCTTAAGTATATAAACCTTCTCTTCCTATTTCTTTTCCTTTTCTTTAAGCTAGTTCTCCTCAGAGTTACCACCTGTATCTCTAGACTAGCAATCCATTTGATCTTCCCTCTGTCACCTCTTGTCTCTTTGAGCCTCCACCCATGCTCTGAACGGGAGCTTGTCCTTTAAAAACCTCTAGTCTCTGGGTACTGAGTTCACCGTCTTGTGGACAGTACCTTGAATCGATAGGATAATCTACCTTCAGTCACCTTAGTCTCCATCAATTATCATTGTCAGATCTTCAAAGAGTCACAGCCACTTAATTGTTGTCTGTTACTCGTGACACTAACCGTTGTCCAAACCTCTTTAGTTATCTGAGGCTACGCTTCGTCTTACCCAGACCAAGCATAACAGCTGACTTCCACACCAAAGTGTGAGTGTACCAATGACACTGTATGACCAGTGTTGGTTGCTTGGTACTAGTAAGTCCTTCATGTTATAAGTTTTCCATTTCTTGCCACCATCAACTGTCTGATTGTCTGTGTCAGCTGATGCCTGATTTATACTAGATTTTTCATTACCTTCTTCTTTGACCTTAGTCTTCTTGTTTGACATTGCAGCCACCTGTACATTAGAAGCAACAATACCAACAGACATCTAGTAGAGTACATCAGCAAATCACTGATTTAGGAACAGAATGACATATAATTACAACATTTACAGCATGTTATAGCACCCTCATCAAGTTGTCACAGTGTGTCACAGTATTCACAACATATCACATAGCAACAGTCACACAATGTTCACAAGTCTGTACAGCCATGTACAGCAACCTAGTAAGTCCTCCTTCTACTAAAGCTAATCAGTGTAGACTAACATTTCCTAGTCCCTATGAACTTAAGTATTTTTTTTTTCAAACATCTCACATGACTAAAGTTCAATAGTGATGTAGCTAGTACCCATCATACTACTATGTGCCACACTACCACTAACACAACTGTGATATCCATTCTACAGACACTACCTGGCCATGTTGTGAACAATGACAACAATAACAACATAATGTTGTTGTCAACCTGCCATCATCAGTGACAAGATGGTGATGATGTGCCTGACTGCACCCACACCCATCATCACACTGATGATGACACAACATCATTGATGGTCTACCACCATCAATGACACCATGATGATGACAGGTGCACAATAGTGACAACAACAACAAGATGTCATTGTCAAGTCATCACCATTGGTGAAATAGCAGTAACATGGCAATGGTGACAATGTAATGTCACAGTGGCCCTTTTCAAACTGTTGATGAGTACAACAGTCTGTTTGACACCACCACCTACCACTCACACTTCCCAACCCTCACTCAATATGAGCCATCTGACAAGGATACAACTCACCCTCTCTCAAACTGTTAACAAGTGTGTCAACAGTTTGTTTGATGCCACTACCTGCTACTCACTCCTCCCCAGCCCTTAAGACTCCAGCAGCTCACTCAACAAGCTGTCCACCACCCCTATGTCCCACTGCACCATCAACCAGCCCAATGGCTCCCCTGAAGCACCACAAGCACCCCTGTCTCACAACAGACACATATGACCTGCACCCCATGTCTCACCCCTATGACAATAACCATGATATGATGGGAACAGCATGACAAAGATGCTACAACAACCATAATACAATGAGGGCTAAGCATCAGGATGCATGCAACAGAGAGGTCATGACAACCAACAACATGACAAAGATGGTGTGGCAAAGACACCACAATGACTGCAACACAATGAGGGCACTGTGACAACTGTGACAACTGTATGAGATGTTCCATGTGGTGGAGAGGTTGTGATGACCACAGCAGCATGGTGAGGTCATGGACAACACCCCAACAATGCCATGTGCACAATGGTGATATAATAACAACACCAGGACAATGACAATGACATGATGTCATCATCAACCTATTGTCAATGGGACACCTGTGACCACAACAATGATGAAGCAATGCCATGATAGCCTAATACCATTAACAGCACTACCACAATGATGCCAGTGGGAACAGATGATGGCAACCACACCCCACCCTCACTACCATTGTATGGAGGACACAATGACAATAAGGTGGGGTACAGTTGACTCACATCACCACCATATTCTAGTGGACACAACAACAACATGTGTGTAACCATATGCCTGAAGACAATGGCAATGACCCTGTTGTCACATGCATGACCATACAGCTGGTG
Organism: Phylloporus cf. gajari; assembly: GCA_038094015.1. NCBI lineage: Eukaryota > Fungi > Basidiomycota > Agaricomycetes > Boletales > Boletaceae > Phylloporus > Phylloporus cf. gajari. Next base: position 34,272 of record JBBPTF010000063.1, on the reverse strand, counting down.
GTCCTGATGACAATGTGTCCAACTGTGTGCCTGGAGAGGATGACCACAACAAGGTCATCAATGCAACCATATATCTGGAGCAGGTGGTAAAGACAACAATACTGCCATGTGTGCAACAACATGCTCCTAGAGTCAACAACAATGTGTTATGCTTGCAAGAAAGCAAGGGGAACACTCTAGAATGGCACACTAACCAAGAGATGATGGCCTCAATACAACAAGGACAGCATGACAACAACAACACAATGATCATGATACAACAAGGGGGATGTAATGGGACAGCAACAATGTGAGTTACTGCTGCATGAGGATAATACAATGACCACAGTTAGACAAGGGGGTGAGGCAGTGTCAGTATATATGTGTAGTACTATATTTGTAGTTTACAAAATTCAAGTGGTTTCTAAATAATTCAATGGATCTAGAAGGAAAAAAAAGTACTATATTACATGGTGGATGTTCTGTGCCCTCTGTACACTCTGTGCTGTACAACACTGTACATGCTGACTAATCAGCTGCACCACCTGTGGTGCTGTACTATACCTGTAGCTCACCTATACAATAGAAGACCTTGCTAGAGCACTGTGAGTCTTGTGATTACCTGTCTAGAGCTCTATATAATAATCTGATTTTGCTAATGTAGTTAGTAGTAAGACTCTCACATTGTGATTATGAACTGTACTGAACTAGTCATATGTATGCCCTGAGTCCTGACCACTGGCTTCATGATCTTTGATGCTAAAGTCATATCAATAGCTTGCATGTCCTCACCCTTGGGGTCACTCTCATCAGGGTCACTTCCAGAGACTAGATTGACCTCATCAACTTTATGCTTGATTGCAGTCAAAGTGATGTAGGGTTATGACAATGGAGATGCTTGGGTGAAAGGTGGCTCAAGGTCCATATTCCTATCAGGCTTGCTGTCAGACATGACAACAGCCCTAGCAGCCATACACCAAGCAGAAACCAGAGAAGAATGCAGTCACAGTGGAGGCACTTGTGTGAAGGGAGGTTTCAAATACCTCCTGCCATCATCCAAGTCACTTTTGGTTTGAATATCTGCTTTGATAGCCTTGTGCTTGATGGAGATGTAGAGTTGCAACAATAGAGGCTCCAAGTCTACTATATTATTGGATTCAAGAACAATTTTCTGAAATACCATACTAATGTGAGAAATTTTTATCAAATGACAAGGACTTACTGCTGTATTCATGCGACCTTTGAATATAGCTGCTCACTCATCATTAGTGTTGATGAAGTCACCAGAAATCTCTTCTTCCATATTGTCCACAGTGGCTGGTACAATCTTAGAGTGGTGGCAAAAGGACTTCAAAGTCACTGAAGCTGGAACAAAACCACCAGAGGGGTTGGAACCATTCAAGATTGTCAAGTTGAGTTTAATGGCATTGTGTGGCTGCCTTGCATCTGTGACTTGTATGACCCACTTTGACACACAGCTGGTTCTGTGGTGTCCAATGAAAGCAGGGGAGTCCAATTAAAAAGCTAATAGAAAAATAAGCCAGATGTACCCAGATCCAAAGAACCTGATTCTGGTGATAAGAGTGATATTGTGAAAAAACAGTGTGGATTCAGTTAATAACAGCAACATCAATAAAAAAGGAATACTTGCCCTATGCCATGAGTGACTTCAGCTGTATGATGAATCAGATCAGATCAACAGTTGGTTTTCATGCACAATGTTGTCAACACATGCCCATGCTTTGTTGAAAGGTACTTACCAGCTTGTTTTACCTCCATCTTTCTCACTCTGATATTTTCTTTCAGGGATCTTAGCAAGCTTGCAATGACAATATCCACATTATCACACATCAGCAAAACCATAATTTTGGCACATTATGTCACAGCTGTCACATATGTTACAGTATTGTTACAGCAGTTTACAATACTACAGCCCCTTAAGTATGGCAGCCTCACAGCATTACATGTACCACAGTACAATAGCATATGCAGTCTATAGGACTACAGGGCCAACAGTATGCAACAGTGACCACAATCACACAGTACCACAGACAGACATTGCATGATAGTAGCCACAGCAAGCTCAATAATATATATACTTAATAGCACATCATACTATATTATGCCAGTAAAATGCAACAGTAGATGTATTTCACATTACAAAATGAAAGTATGTATAGTATCTTCAAAAACAAACAAATTGACATCTGCTACTACACAGTTTGATCTATAGAAACCATGTAAGAACACATATCAAAGTAAACCAGTGGCCATACCTTCTGAATGACTGACATCACTTGACATGTGGTGCCATTTATAAGTGGAGGGCAAATCAGCAAGAGAGATGCCATTCTTATGAAACATGTTGTAAAGGTACCCAAGATCACACTCAGTTGTATTCAGTTTTTTCTATGTCTGGTCCACCCAAAACCTATACAATTCACTGATTGTTGCATTTTCATCTAGTTGAGCAAGAATGATATCTTGTTCCAACTGATGGACTTGACATTGAACCCTCATGACATCAAGGAGAAGATGTGCCTCTTCTCTTTTGGAGTCTTCGTCACTCATGCTATCATTTTTGGTTCCATTATCTTTGACCTAGGATGATTAGAATATATGGGAGAATACATACTTTTGCTTATCTCCCTACAATTAATATGAATTGAAGACTCTTGGATCAACAGCAATAAAGGTGTGAACAATGCACACAGTTTTGAAGGTTGACAGGAGTGGCTTGAAAGCAGTGTCACAATTTGAGACAGGGATCTCAGTATTTTGAACATGTCAATTCCCAGTGGTGTTTCCTTCTCCAGATGGGAGGATGATAGGAAACTTAGCAAGACAGAGATAGATGAGGAGGATAGTGTGACCAGTGAGTTTAATGGGTCAGAACTGAGAGGCATACTGAGAACAGCAGAGTTTTGGAGTTCTGTACCACAAGAAGCTTCACCAGAATCTGAGCTATACCTCAGGGCTGATATTGTGAGATGAAAATGTGAGCACAGAATGGTTATTTGAGAAATTTGAAGCTTGTAATGTTGATCCCACATCTGTTACATGGCTAGAAGTCTGAAGGTAAGATTATCTGCTAATTATATATTTGACTTGTCCCTTACACATCTTGTTACATGCTATCACCACACCCTCAAGTCAGTTTCACAGTTGAATGTTGATCCATGATGGATCTGACCAAGATTCAAATGGCCAGTGGGTTCAACCACCTTTTTTCTCAATCAATCTGTTGAATGAGATAGTGCATCATAAGTTCATACTCCTAATTAGATAGATTATATAATCATACCAGTAGTATAGATATTTCGAACTACACAGCTGAGTTCTAATTAACTCTTGTTTCCAAACTTTTGTGTGTATCTATCAACCACAACAACTCAACTCAATGGTGCATAACAGTGTTCTATCTTGCTGAACCATTATATGCTTGACAGGTTATGAGCCCTGATGTGTGACTGAGGAGCACATTAACCTGCTGCACTAACGTCTGCTGCATCAAACACCATTCATGTCCATCTCATCTGCTGCTTTATGCATGACTTGGTTAGTTGTCCCCAACTGCTACATACTGGTATGGATTGCTGCTTTTAGCACATCCTTACCTATTTGCATGAGAGGATGCTAAGGAGAACCTATGTCAGTATACCCTACTGACACTTTTGCATTACAGAAACAATGTCTTCTTCAAACACCTCTACCTTCACCACTCGTCTCCCTGTCTTCAACAGTGTCAGTTATTTCCAATGGCATTCCGCCATTATCAACTACCTTAAGGCAACTAGATCCACTGGATCCTCTAGGTCTCCACTCCTGCCACCCTCACCAGCACCTCCACTGTCGAGGAATGTCGCCAGTATATTGACTGACACTCAAACAATGACAAAATGGTCAGAACCATCTTCACCACTCTCTCTCCTGCTCTTTAGCAGAAGTATAAGTCCAAGGAGGTTGCTGACAACCTCATCAATGCTATCGATGCGGACTTCAACAAACAAGAGATCTCACAGATCTATTCAGACTTCCAAGGCAATGACAGAACTTGCCATCCCTGCATCCTCCAACCCCACTCCCACATTTGCTTGTCTCAAGCATCTCTTCTCCAAGTTGAAAGAGGCCAGCTATGAAATCTCATCTAAGCTCCAGGTGATGATCATCTTGTTGAAGCTCTCAGCTTCATATACCAACATTGCACAGAATACATTGCAGGAGAAGGACACTGCAGGAAAAGCAAAGGACCTGACCTTCGCGAATATACAAGCCACCATCAAGTTGCAATTCAACCAATCCTCAATGATGGGCAAGGGGAAAGCTCCCCAGCAGGTCAACAAGATTTTGACCATCAAATGTAAGGAAGCTGATCCCTCCTTCCAGCAGCAGTAGCAACCTAGCACACCCTCTGGGTCACAGCAAGGAAGCAGCACATAAAAGAGGAAGAAGGGCAAAGGCAGTAGATGTGGACAAAGAGGCAAGTGCCTCTCCAAGAAGCAAGGGGAGCAGGCCCATCTGGGCTTCATTGAAGATGACCAACCCTTTTTCACTTCCATCATGCACATCACCAATACACTGGCAACAGTGGACCCCCAAGCTCTCACATATTGCTCAGCTCTCATGTATCAAGGCCAAGGTAGTCCTCCTACCTTTAAAGAGGTTCAAAGTATGTTTGCATACACACAAGAAATGAACCTGGCTATGACCTCTGAGAGCATATGCTCTCTCTCCACTGCCATGCCTCTCATGGATTGCATTGACTGGTCTGATATCCGCCACACTCCTTTGCCCCAACCTCCTCGCATTCCCTTCCCTCCTCTCAAACATTCACTTGGTGAGCATCTCAAAACTGATTAGGATGCTCTGTTTTCTGACATATTCTCTGGCTTCAAAGCTGTCAGAGAAGCAGAAATGAGTAGTATGTGGTTCAACAATCAAGATGACTGTACTCTGATTGATGGCACCTCTCAGGCCCATCTTAGTGTGTACATCACTGAACTCTCTGATGAGGAAGACGTCCCTTACCAAACCTTCCCAGAGGACATCTAAATGGACTGTCCATTTTCAATGGAAGACTTGGAGAGCCCTCTCTCGAAGTGGAGGTGGGAGATTGGCATGGTCACCGATACCTGGGATGATGAGGATTAGGTTAACATTTATGGGTTTGACAATGAGTGGGACCTATACCCAAGGTATGTCTCTTACCCTTTCATTATGGCCAATCTATCCTCATCCAAACATACTGCACTAGCACATAATAATGTCTCGGACTACACTTTGTCTATGGTATATACTTCTATACCTGTAGATATGAATAAAATGGACACTAAGATTTGTGCACATGGTTGAAAAACTAAGTGTGAGAGATGTACCAACCCAAATCCATTATGGATATTGGATTCAGGTGCTTCAATGCACTTTACTCCAGAACAGAGTGACTACATCATTTACACTTCTTTGAAAAAGGAAGACCAAATGCCAGTATATACTGTATCAGGTGTTCTACATGTTGTAGGTACTGGTACATGTCTTATCAGGTGGCTTGATGAATCCAATCACCCTCATATACTTGAACTATATGATGTTGGACATATTCCAAATTCAGGAGTCTGACTAGTATCAATGGGTCAATTACTTTGTGCAGGTGCAAAAATTCATGGTGATATTAACCGCCTCGAAATGCTATATGTTGCCAATACCATTCTCACCCCCTTTATACCCGGTAGAATGGGTCACAATATGTATACCATTGAAGATATTCCCTCACTTAAACACAACCTCATGAAAACTGCCCCCACTTATGACATCATGCATCATTGATTTGGTCACCCCTCAAAGGAAGTTCTCAAACATGTGCAAAAACATACTCACAGCTTCCCTGAATCAATTCAGTTCCCTCAGGAAGAATCCTTGTGCCCTGGCTGTGCCCAAGGAAAAATGCCTAACTGGCCATTCTTACCTAATTCCAAATGAGCATCAATGGCTTTCAAGCTTATTCATTCTGACATTAAATCTTTTCCCATCAAATCCTACCATTGCTACAAATACATCATCACCTTTTTTGATGATTACACCTCCTTTGGCTGGTCTAAGCTTTTGCACTCAAAAGATGCTGCATTGCAAGCCACTAAGCAATTTATTGCTATGGCAAAGACACAATTCAATGCCATGATCAAAGGATGGATGTCCAATGCAGGAGGAGAATATAAGTCTCAAGCCTTTGATAAAGTACTGCTCAACAATGGGATCTGCATTTTCCAGAGTGCTCCCCATACCCTACAACAAAATGGGTGTGCTGAGAGATTTATGCACACTCTCATGGACAAATCTGAAGCCATGAGACTCAAAGCCTGCTTGCCCCAATCTTGGTGGGAGTTTAGTTGGGATCATGCTGTACACCTGTACAATCGTACACCTTTCAAATGTCATAATTGGCATACCCTCTATGAGTTCCTACACTCACAGTCCCCAGATATAAGCCACCTATGCATCTTTGGTTGCAGAGTGTATGTTCACATCCCATAAGATGTTCACACCAACAAGTTGGCCCCTAAATCTGAACTCATAGTGTATATAGGTGTTGCACCTGGAAATACATCAAACTTCTTATTTATGCAATCCCCAAATAATATTATTTTCACTTCAGCCCATGCTCTATTTGATGAGCATTTATTTCCTAAATGCAATAAACCTCAGGTGCATCATCTACAGCCACAGGTCACTGCCCCTCCTGAAGAGGTGGAAGTTCCTCTTCCAAATTCCATCAAATCAGCACCTCCTACTGAACCCACAAATCCTCCTCATTCACCTTCTCCTAGTACTCCTAGTACTGTTACGTTTGGTCTGGGTAAGACAAAATGTAGCCTCAGAAAACTAAAGACTATAGACTAGAGATTTAGATGACAGTTAAGCGTCTCAAGTTGTAGACAACAATTAAGCGGCTACAACTTTGTGAGGGTCAGTCCAAGGTACTGTTCACAAGACGGTGAACTTGATACCTGGAGACTAGAGGGTTCTAGAGGACAAGCTCCCGTTTAGAGCACAGGTAGAGGCTCAAAGAGACAAGGGACGATGAAGGGAAGATCAAATGGATTGCTAGTCTAGAGATACAAGTGGTAACTCTGAGGAGAACTAGCTTAGAGAAGAGAGGAAAGAAGAGAGCAAAGGTTCATATACCTAAGATATAGAAACTGATGGAATATGAAAGAACTAACTGTACACAGGATGTAATCAGTGAAATGACTAAGTGGAATGCGATAGAATCACATGGAATGTCTAAGAAGATGGAGGAAGAACTACGATTATGAAGCGATGATAAGTCATCAGGCTGATGACTAGGAAGAGATGAGTAATTGTAGGAAAAAGAAATAATGTCCTGAACTCATATGACTAAGCAAGAAAAAGAGAAATCATAACATTACCCCCTCATTAGGGTCAAGACAGCAACGAAGACCATTTAAAGATCAAGAAAACCCCCACTGGGAGAGCCAGTCATATTCACATCTGCCACT
>JBBPTF010000063.1:0-24593 GCA_038094015.1 Phylloporus cf. gajari | reverse complement strand
TGAATTGTGGACCGCGATTGGAGATAATCTTATTGTAGAGTCCGAAGTGTTTGTAGACATGGTGGAGGAAAAGTTTGGCGATACCCTCAGCAGTGATGGAGTCTGTTGTAGGGATAAAAATACCCCCCTTGTAGGTGTGGTCTACCACAACCAACACAGAGTTAAAACCATTGGATGGGGGTAAACCGACAATCAGGTCGCAGGAGATGGATTGGAAGGGACAGGTACCGGCAGCACAAATGGGAGTAAGTGGCAGGACAGATGGGTGTGTATTGACTTTGTTTTGCTGACACACCCTGCAACATTCCACGTACTTTTGAACATAAGCCACGAGGCCTGGCCACCAGAATTTGGTAGAGACAAGTTGATGAGTTTTAAGGTACTCAGGATGGCCTGCCAATTTGTGATCATGGCAGTGTTATCCACCTCCACCCACTGCACCACAAAAACAGCACACTCCTTCTCATCCTATTCCAACTGTACCTGCAATCCCACAACAACTGCAAAGACAATATTGTGTCCCACAAAGACCTGACAATGTATATGGTGACGACCATCTTGTACAGCAGGTCAAGGACATTGAGAAGGAATCTAAGTGGAAGAAGCATGTAGAAGAGTCAAATATACCTGGTCAATTTCCCAGCTCACCTCCCCAGGAACCTCCTCAAGAGGGTTCCTCCACATCAGTTCTTCCCTCCTCTGAGGAACTCTCCAAAGAAGAAGTTGAGAGACTAAGCCATGAAGGAGGAGTATCTTTCATTCAATATCTACTCTCCAAGGCAATTGCACATGATACCATGGATCCTAGTCCCAAACCTATATGCGAATGGACATATAGGGATATACAAAATCTACCTGTTGCAGCACAAGAAGAATGGAAAGTTGCATGTCGCAAGCAACTTGAGATGTTAAAGAAGCATGATGTATTTGATATCGTCAATTGCCCCAAAGATCGCAAAGTTATCAAGAATCAATGGATATTTGACATCAAACCAGATGGATGTAAACAGGCATGATTAGTTGCAAAAGGATTCTTTCAGGTTAAAGGCATAGACTTCAATCAAATCTTCTCTCCAGTCATGCAATATGAGACAGTCAGATTGATGTTGGCTCTTGCTGCACTGGAATCATGGCATATGGAAGCTGTAGATGTAAGATCTGCCTATCTTTATGACAATCTAGATGAAGAGATCTACATGGAATTCCTTGAAGGCTTTAAGATCCCTGGGTTTGAAGGCAAAGTTCTTTGATTAAAGAAAGCCCTTTATGGCCTTAAACAAGCCAGATTAGCCTGGTGGAATACTCTCAATGAGTCCATGAAAGAACTTGGATTTGAACATCTGAAATCTGATCCTAGCATCTTCCTTTAGAAAAGGAAGGGCTCTCATATAATAGTAGCCATTGTCTATGTAGACAATGCCATATTCTGTGGTCCCTCTAAGGCCATTGTTGATGAAATCAAAGGATATTTCATGAAGAAATGGGAATGTAGAGATCTTGACATAGCCAAAGAATTCCTCCACATGTGCATCCAGCATAAAGATCATCAGATACTAGTCGATCAATGTGCATATCTTGAAAAGATCTTGGAGAGATTTGGACTAATCAATGCAAAATCTGCCCCCACACCTTTACCTCAAGGATACTATCCTCTGAAGAACAATGGACCTGTGAATCCAGAACTTCAAACATGATTCCAAACAATTATTAGATCATTACTATATCTTATGATTGGTATTTGCCCAGACATCACATATGCTGTTATAGCATTATCTAAACATGCCATCAATCCTACCCAAGAGCATGTAGATAAAGCGCTATATATCTGCCACTATCTACTTGGTACTCAAAACTATGCTCTAATATATAATGGGAAAGGATCTGGTCTTATGGCCTGTACAGACTCCAATTAGACATCTGATCCCAATACTAGACACTCTCAGACAGGCTGGTTTATTAAACTAGCTAATTGCACATTCAGTTGGAGATCGCAACAACAAGAGCACATTTCCCTCTCCTCTACAGAAGCTGAATACACAGCACTGTCGGATTGTAGCAGACAAGTTGTTTGGATCAAACAATTACTTGGAGAACTTGGGTATAAACTTAAACCCATTTCTGTCTGTGGTGATAATTAAGGATCTATATTCATGGCATCTAATCCAGTCACTGAAACTTGAAACAAACATGTTAAGATCAAATGGCATGTTGTAAGAGACTGGGTCAAAGATGGTACCATTGAAATATTCTTTATTGATGGATCCTCCAATCCTGCAGATATGTTCACCAAGAACCTTGGTCATATAAAGTTCAAAGAATTTAGATCACAATTGAGACTTAAGATTTTCTAGATTCCATTCTTCCTAGCCATACTCTTTACTATACTCTAGTGCTTACACACCTATAAATTGGCAGCTTAGCAAGGAGGAGTGTTGAATGAGATAGTGCATCATAAGTTCATACTCCTAATTAGATAGATTATATAATTATACCAGTAGTATAGATATTTTGAACTCCACAGCTGAGTTCTAATTAACTCTTGTTTCCAAACTTTCATGTGCATCTATCAACCACAACAACTCAACTCAATGGTGCATAGCAGTGTTCTATCTTGCTGAACCATTGTATGCTCAACACAATCATTTGCATATATCATCAATACCAGGAAATCACATTTGTACTCCAACTCCCACATAGCCAATATGCACCATACTTGAGTACAACTGGCTACAGGCCACACCCCTCATCCCTAGTAAAGCTGGCTTAAACATGTCTTACACATCTTCCATCATTGCTTTTCAATACATATGTAGAATCAGGGAGAGCTACTGGCTCCATCTACTATCTCACTCACGATTTCCTCATACACTGACCTCAAACCCCTCTGCATATTCTTCCCACTCTTGCCATCATCACAGCATGGAGAGAGGGTACATCATCAAATGGAGTCATCCATCCTGTTGGCCATCAAACTCAATGGCCTTTTCAGTCGACATAGATATGCACCTTATGCAAAAGACCCAAGTAATTTCCTCCCAGAGGTAGTAGCTATAATTCACCAGTGACCCTGAAGTGCTAACAGAGAAACACTAGACAGAAACCTCAACTGATTTCTTTATAGCCAAGAAGGGCAATGCAAGCATACAGTGCAATCAGAGACCCACTGCAAGACTAGCATCTGTATATAAGACCATTCCTTCTGAGGGCTCATCCATCATATCCCCCACCTTTTTATCCTTACACTAACCTCAAACCTCTCCCCATTCTCCTCTCACATCAGCCTATGACATTGTCATAGTATGGAAAGAACATACACCTTCACAGAGTCATCAATTTCACCAATTGTCCAGCCCAATGGTTGTTTTTGTCTATGTATGCATGCCTCAGAGTCTGATAGAGCCAACAACCCCAAAGAGTGTCAGTAGCAACATTATCCCTCCTCCTTTCAAGATGACAGAGCTGGGAGCTTATGTGCAAGAGAGTCACAAGGTTTGTACCAGCCAACCTTTCCCTTATTTGTTTGTACTGACAACTTGCATGGCTGCTTAGAAAGAAAAGCTATGGTACCTGAATATACTTGCAAAGTACACATCACCCTACCCTCCACTGAAAAAGATAAAGCATATCCTTCATCTGAAATTTCAAATGACAATTCTTTCTCTACAGATTCGAGGACATCATCATCTGATGCACACCAGACTACAACTGGTATTGTGACTGATGAGACTACTTTTGAATTCACTTCTGGTGGCTCAAACACACAAATTATTCCATCAACACTTTTATATTGGCACATAGAGTCCAACTCTTCTCTTGATAACTCATATGATGGATCATATACCTGCATCAACCATACATCAACCTCCCCATCTTCACTGTCCAGGAGCCCCAGAATTCAAAGGGGAGGTTACAACAGGAGCTTTGTTTCAGAGAAAGAGAATGTGATGTTGGGTTACACAGTATTGCACAGTTACCCCATACTAGGCACTTGGACAAGAAGCTGCTCCACTACACCAACTCTCACTCCTTCAACTGGGGCTTTATCTGCTCTTGAGATCCCAAATGGTTCAAACAGCAAAGGGTATGAAACAGCCCACTCTCCATCCACTACATCTTTCAAGTCATTGCCCTCAATACCTTCTGAAACCAACCATGCAACCATCAAACAATGCAAAACTGAAGCCTCTACTGAATTCCAGACAGAAGAATGACACATTTCAGATATCTTAACAGAATATGTAACTGTGGAGAAATGCAAAACAGAAACTTTGACTGATTTCTTCACAGCAAAGTGTAAAATGGAGACAGAAACAGAATTCATCACAGTGGCACTTTGCAAAGACAAGCATACAATTCAGTCAGAAACCCACTACAAGACTGCATCTATATACAAGACCATTCTTTCTGAGGCAAGCACACTATGCTTGTTGGTTGCTGATCTCCCCATTGAAAGAGCACCAACACCTCCACCAAAGACACCCTCAGTAATTCATTCACTACAGTCTCTGGAGTCAAATGTCCTTCCAGATATCATTCCTGAATTCATACCCCTTCCACCTTCAGAACTCAGCCCTACCATGTTGAGTGTGAGCCAGGACCTTGAGTCAGAATATCCTGAAGCACTAGCAGTTCCTCCATCATTGATAGTGAGCACTGGTGACCTCTCAATCACTTTACCATCAACCTTTGGGTCAAGCTCTGAACATGAGTCATCTCAGATTCCAACAGTCTCCAGTATAGAGTCCTCTGAATTTGTTATGAGTGATATTCCAGTGAGCGAGGAGAGCATCCCATCCCTGGCACCATTGGTGACCAGCAAGTCTTCCTCTTCCATCCATCTGTTACAATGGGCCTCAGAAACTGACATTTCATATGACTCCTTACACTTACAACCAACACCTCTCATAAAGGTGTGTCCACTACAAGAAGGGAGTGATGTCTCTGAAAGGTCATTTAGGCATCATAGTGTTTCTCTATTCTCAAGTTTCAGAAGCTTGACAGACATGACTGAGATGATCACCACTTCAGTCATAGAGTCAACACATCTTCTACCTCCAATGCTGCCACCACTCCTACCACCACCCCTTCTACCTCTGCCTCTGCCTCCTGCACCTGTTTCCTATCCCATTTCCTCACCATCTAGTGGTCCAACATCCTCACTGACATCCACAGCATCTTTGTCTTTGACTTGCACACCATCCAGTATCAATCATTTCCAGCCTTTTGATGAGCATTAGTCTGGCAGATGTTAATGTTAGGTCACTTGCTGATGCTCTGGCCTTCTCTGAGATATCCACTGTACCCTCTCTTTTGTTAAGTCTTCATAGTCCAAGTGTCAGCTCTGTGCATTCAGTGAGTCCTCTTGATATTCTGTGCAATTGATGTTCTCATTCCTTGTAGGAACCTCACCTGATGATTGCACCATCCTCGTCCCCCACTCCTCCATCTTCTGTCCCTTCCCATACCATTAGTATTAGCACTTTGCAGACCAATCTACCCTCAATTCAACCACTGAAGACAGAATTAGTACACATGGAAATTGAATGTGTCAAAGTCATCACATGCAAAATCAACCAGCTTCTCCAGCACATTTATGAACTCAATCATTTTGGGGGCCAAAAGACTCATGAAATTTCCAAAAATGTTCACATCATTCAAGATGAATTATACAATCTCTTGGACAATGTGTATATACACTTTGTTGTAATAGAGGTTACAACAGAGAGAATTGTCATCCCAGAACATGCAGTATTCCTGCTTGTTCCTCATTGGGACTAGTCTGTAGATGCCATTACCAACCACAGGGACCAATCTGTTATTGCCATCACTGACCATAGAGATTAGTTGGTGAGCACTAGGAGTGTCATCTCTGAGCCAAAGTCTGCACCAATTGGACCTCAATTACCATGGCTCAATTTGGTCCTGATTGAAGTTTCACTATCCTCTGTCAGGTCTCTGTTGTTCAGCTCAGTGAGCTCATCTGTAATATTATTCTTGTCCTCCCACCACTTGGAAGAATTTAACCCTTTGGAGACAGATAAAGAGGATATCATGATGCCTGTGCCTTCTCCTGACTGGCTATCAGAGCCATCGTTGCCTTCATATGAGCTCATGCCTTTGATCATCTCATCTTCTGAATCATCACCTGGATTAACCTTTCACTTACTTAATTATTGGCCTCTCCCTCTCCTCTTATGTCTCCCTCTACTTAGCCAGATCAGCAAATGGCACAAGAGGAAATACAGACCATAATCACTGAGGAAATAGAGAGAGAAAGAAAGCACAGGGAAGAGCTTGAAGGTTCAGTCACAGAATTGGTGGATTCTTGAGCTGATGCAAACAGTATACTCTCTCACTGAAGGGATATGGTACAAGAATAGGACCAGAGTTGCATTCCTCTTCACATGCCTGTGCCTTACCAAGTAAGTCCTTCATTGTGTGAACAACTGATGGAATTACTGAATCTACAGCCTGTACTAGTTCTACCCACCCACTCCAAGGCTGTCCAGGTCCCAGTCCCCCTGTTCTGAGAATCAATCATGTGGTCTCTAGAGAGGTTGCACTAACTGCTTCACCTGCCATGTCCAGTTAGATGTCCCCCTACACTCCACCCTCCAAGACCTCCAAGACTGGAAGAACTCTTAATTTGCAAACCTTCTGTTGTTCTTGAGCCTACTTCAGAATCTCCACACACACCCAGTCCTGCTCACTTTACACATGATCCCCCACTAGGTTGAGTGGGTATTCCAGAGCAGTCACCAATGGTATGCCCTCCTAGTGAATCCTTGGTTTGTTCACAAATTCTCCTCCTCACAATTTATCTTGACATTGTACTTTGGCCACTCAAGGGTTTGTACAGTGACCTTCATCACCTTCCTAGAGCTCTGGCACACTTGGAGGACAACCGTGTTCCTCAAGGATCTTCTAGTTGGTATACACTGGTATATCATTTCATTCATTCTGGATGAGCAAAACTCAAGTATCCTGTATTTAGGGAGCACCACCACCAGATGTGGTAGATGGCTGATCTTGACGACCAGGTGCTGAGCCTCAAGGTCTAGGTTATATTCCTATGCAACTAGATCCACTAGTGGACAGGATCATAGTTCACATCTAACCTCAACACCAACACATGACCCTATCCATACATCATCTAGTGTTTGTGTCAACACAGATAGTGGCCTAACCACTGAGTTATTCAACCACATTCATCACCACTTGCCTATCTTGTCACTCTTGCCTCATCTATTTGCCATCATCTAGCTCTGTTTTGAATCTGACTGTCCATGACATACCTTCTGGTGAACATCCAGAAGAGACCTCTGATTGTAAATACATTGTATATGATCCAGCTCCCAAGACCTTGTTTGTAGCCCCTCCTTTTATGTTGATGAAAAGATCAGTGAGTATATTGAGGATCACAAGCAAGACTTTCTTATTAGATCTTCCTACAGTTGTTTCACCAACTGTATTGCAAGAATGATACATATCAGCATTTAGCCTTTCATATTTCTTTTCTTTCGTCACATGTATGTTATACATACACCTTTAGAGCTGGAGGATTCTCAAGTTGATCTAAACTACTTATGTTCTTGTTGAAGTGAGATAGTGTGAGAATGAAACAAGGCTGTTTCTCTGCTTACAAGCCTGCACTCTACCAAGCTGGACTCTTGTTAGATGAACAATTCATCCTTCTGTTCATCCATGGTATGCCTCACTCTTTTTTACATTGTGATTTCCCCTCTATGTATACTAGAGCTCATTTGCAGTCTTACTACTGAGCTATCCAACCACGCTCATCACCACTTACCTATCTTGTCTCACCTACCTTATCTACTCCACCTCCTTTTCCAAACCCAACCAATGATCCATGGCATATGACCCTTTATCCACTCTAGGACCTAGTATGTAAAACTTTAAGGATTTCAGAAGTTGAAGTCTTGTGGAGATATATTGACAATCTTCCCATGTATTCATGTAATCATCCACATTAGCACACTGCCAAAGACATCCAAGCTCTAGATATATAGCAGAGCCCTAGGAAAATCAATTATTGTATACAAGCAAACTGATACAAAGTTGTCACACACCCTCTTAATGTAATGTCTTATTGTTCCAGGTGCTACAAACCTTTTGCAAACAACCAAGGCATCACATTTCATCTTACCCAGCCAAACTCTGCATGTAGGGCAAATTCCCCTATCAAGAGAGTTATTGTCAATGCCCACCAGTACATCAACACATTGAATTCCACATCTGAGAGAGATGAATATGCAGACTCACTACCTCACAGTGTTACACTTGGTCCAGGTAGGGAAAAGCATAGCCTCAGAAAAGCCTATATGAGATTCTAGAGTATTAAGACTGGGCAATGATTCATTGACCAGAGTTACTAGACAATGGGTGATTGACTAGGACTTCTTAGTAACCAAATGACTGGAGTCGATTGGGTCTGAGTTTCTGGTGATTGGTGGTCTCTGGGTCCATATGTATTCCTAAGAATATATAGACTTGTCCACAGAATGGTGGACTTGAGTCTTTAAACTGATATCCAAGGACAACAGGGATTGAGAGAAGTTCTAAGGACAAGCTACCTGTTCAGAGCACTGGTAGAGGCTCTTAAGGATTCAAGGTGTGATGAGGAGAAAAGGGTGTATTACTAGTTTAGAGGTACAGGCAGTAGCTCTGAGGAGAACTAGCTTAAGAGAGAAGAAAGAAAGAAGAGAGGCTTATATACTCAGGGTATAGAAGCCAACAGAAAATGAAAGAACTAAAGTATATAGGAAGTAGTCAGTGAGGTGACTAAATGGAATGTGATGGAATTGCATGGAATGTCCTGGAAAGTGATGGAATAGTTATGATTAGGAGATGATGATGAGTCATTGGGCCAATGACAAGGAAGAGATGAATAATCATAGAAAAAGAAATAGCGTTCAGAACATGCATGACTAAGAGGAAAAAGGAATTGTAACACACAGACATCCCAGTGAGGAAGATTTTTCTGTCTAACAGGACATAGAAGGCATCAAGGAAGATCCTGCTGTGCAATGGCCTGACATGGACATGGACAGCAATCATTCTGATGATGTACCCATGTCACCCACAATAGAGTTGAGGCAATCTACAGATCAGATGGTTGATCAACACCCCAGCACTGGATGAGTTGAAGGAAATGGACAGACCTTCCTCACTCACTTCAAGCTGGATGGGTTCTCAGCCTATCACAAACTCAACTTATACTACCCTTTGTCTTCCTTTCAAGACTAGCAAATGGTGAATTTTCTCTTGACCTCAAGGCTCAATATGAGGCCTATTGATGACTTCCTGTCCCTTCAACTGGTATGTTCTCTCATCTCAAATAATCATTTTTCAATTTCGTCTTTCTAGACAAATATGCTACCACTCTTATTTTCATCTGTGAAGGAACTACACTCTTATGCAGAAATGCTCCCTTCAGGATCAGTTTGGAAGTTTCAAGTCATTCCAACCACCTACTCAACAAGATAACCAGTTCAATTATACTATTATGATTCCCTGGAATGCATCAAAGCATTATTCAACCATCCACTATTTGCCTATAAGATGGACCTTTCCCCACACCATTTATACACCACCATAGAACAAATTGTTCACCTGTACACAGAGTGGATGAGTGGTGATGTGGTATGGGAAATGCAGGCATAGATTCCATTTCATGCATTGTATCCTAAGAGCTAATGCTATACTAGTCTGTGATAGAGGGAAATGGTGGTACAGTCTGCAGAATTATCCTATCCTTTGACAAAACCAATGTAACCAATATGTGTGGAGGTTGAGTTGCACACCCACTACTCATTAGTCTCACCAACATCAAAATGAAAGTTCACAATAAATCCTCAGCACATCTGTTTCTTCTACTTGCCCTACTATCTATTCTCAAGTTCATCCATCACTAAACCCAAATCTGTTCAGTCCTAGAAGCACAGCTGTATCATCAATGTTTAGACATTATCCTTCAACCCCTGAAGATGGTAGCCCAGATTGGAAGGATGATGTCCAATCCCCTTGAGAACTTGTACTACTGCTTCACTTCCCATGCTTTTTTTAATCCTTTATATGCCTGAAGCAGATTTGGTGTCCTGCATACACAGTTGAACCTCTCCTGTCTCTCTTGCAACTTATGATGAACTTGGAGATGTGAATCCACATTCATGTTGAACAGGTGTCCATACTTTGACACAGCTGCAATAAATCAACATGGACCCTGAAAAAGTTGAGGAGTACTTTGCTGAATG
Organism: Phylloporus cf. gajari; assembly: GCA_038094015.1. Lineage (NCBI taxonomy): Eukaryota > Fungi > Basidiomycota > Agaricomycetes > Boletales > Boletaceae > Phylloporus > Phylloporus cf. gajari. Next base: position 14,319 of record JBBPTF010000063.1, on the reverse strand, counting down.
TGAACAATACCATCTCAATGGAGTTTTACATCCTTTTTTCCAGGATTGGGCTTTTTCCTGTCCTTTATGGTTCCTGACACCTGAGTGTTTGCACTACTGGCATGGTTTTTTCTGGAATCACAATCTTAGATGGTGTTGAATGAGATAGTGCATTGTAGTTCATACTCCTAATTAGGTAGATTATATAATCATACCAGTAGTATAGATATTTTGAACTCCACAGCTGAGTTCTAATTAACTCTTGTTCTCAAACCTTCATGTACATCTATCAACCACAACAACTCAACACAATGGTGTATAATAGTGTTCTATCTTGCTGAACCTTTGTATGCTCAACAGGTTATGAGCCCTGATATGCAACTGAGGAGCACATTAACCCACTGCACCAATATCTGCTGCATCAGGCACTGTTCATGTCTACCTCATCTGCTGCTTTATGCACAACTTGGTTAGTTGTCCTCAACCACTATGTAATAGTATGGATTGTTGCTTTTAGTGCATCCTTACCCACTTGCATAAGAGGGAACCTATGTTGGTATAATCTACTGACACAATTGTGTTCTAGAAACTATGTCTTCTACCAATGTCTCCACCTCCACCACTTGTCTCCCCATTTTCAACAGTGTTGGATACCTCTCATGGCATTCAGCCATTGTCAACTACCTTAAGGCCACTGGATCCACATGGGTCCTTCAAGTCTCTGCCCCTGCCACCCTCAGTGTCACATCTAATGTCAAGGATTGTCACCAGTTCATTGACTGGCACTTGAACAAAGACAAAATTATTGGTACCATCCTCACTGCTCTCTCTCTTCTGCTCTGCAGCAGAAGTACAAGTCGAAGGTCATAGCTGATGACCTTATCACTGCCATCGATGATGACTTTAACAAGCAGGAAATCCCATAGATCTACTTGGACTTCAAGGCAATGATGGAACTTGCCATCCCTGTGTCTTCCAACCCCTGCTTTTGCTTGTCTCAAGCACCTCTTCTCCAAACTGAAAGAGGCTGGTTACAAAATTTCCGCTAAGTTCCAGACAATAATTGTCCTGTTGAAGCTCCCAGCTTCATATATCAACATTGTTCAGAATACATTATAGGAGAAGGACTCCATAGGGAAGGTGAAAGACCTGACTTTCATAAATATTCAAGCTGCCATCAAGTTACAATTCAACCAATCTTCAATGATGGGCAAGAGGAAAGCTCCCTAGCAAGCCAACAAGATCTTGACCATCAAATGTAAGGAGGCAGACCCCTCCTTCCAGCAGCAGCAGTAACCTAGTATGCCCTCTAAGTTGCAGCAAGGGAGCAGTGCACAGAAAGGGAAGAAGGGCAAAGGCAGTGGACATGGACAGAGAGGCAAATGCCTCTCAAAAAAGCAACAAGGGGAACAGGCCCACATGGGCCTCATCAAAGATGACCAACCCCTCTTCACCTCTATCATGCATATTACCAATGTCCTAGCAACAGTGGACCCCCAAGCTCTCACATATTGCTCAGGGCAAATGTATCAAGGTCAAGGTGGTTCAAAGCATGTTCACTTACACACAGGAAATGAACCTAGCCATGACCTCCAAGAGCATACACTCTCTATCCACTGCTGTGCCCCTCCTGGATCACATTGACTAGTCTGACATCTGCCACACTCTCTTGCCCCAACCACCATGCATCCCCTCCCCTCCTATCAAATGTTCACTCAGTGAGCATCTCAAAACTGATTGAGACACACTCTTTTCTGACATATTCTCTGACTCTAAAGCTGTCAGAGAAGCAGAGATGAGTGGAATGTGGTTTGACAGTTGCCTCGACCATACACCTATTGAAGGTACCTCTCAGGCCCAACTTGATGTATATATCACTGAGCTCTCAGATGAGGAAGAAATTCCTTATCAAACCTTCTCAGAAGACATCCAAACAGATTGTCCATTCTCAATGGAAGACCTAGAGAGCTCTCCTTTGAAGAGGTGGCAGGAGATAGGCATTGTTGCTGACATCTGGAACAACAAGGACCAGATTGACATTTATGAGTCTGATGATGAGTGGGACTCCTATTCAAGGTATGTCTCTTACCCTTTCATCATGGCTGATCTATCCTCATCTGAACACACTACAACAGCACATAATAATGTTTCAGACTGTACTCTGTCTACAGTATATACTTCTGTATCTGTAGATATGAATAAAATGAACACTTCAATCTGTGCACATGGTTCAAAAACTAAGTGTGAGAGATGTACCAACTCAAATCCTTTATGGATAACTTCACTCCAGAACAAAGTGATTATGTCACTTATACTCCCTTAAAAAAGGAAGACCAAATGCTGGTATTCACTGCTGCAGGTGTTTTACATGTTGTGAGCACTAGTACATGGCTAATTAGGTGGCTTGATGAATCTAATTGCCCCCATGTACTTGAACTGTATGATGTTAGACACATTCCAAACTCAGGAGTCTGACTTGTCTCCATGGGTCAATTACTTTGTGCAGGTGCTAAAATTCATGGTGACGTTAACCACCTTGAAATGCTATATGGTGATGATACCATTCTTGCCTCCTTTATTCCTAGCAGAATGAGTCAAAACATGTACATCATTAAGGACATTCCCTCATTAAAGCACAACCTCATGAAAACTGCCCCTAATTATGACATCATACATAGACACTTTGGTCATCCTTCAAAGGAAGCTCTCAAACATGCATGAAAACATACTTGCAGCTTCCCTGAATCTATTCAGTTCCCTCAGGAAGAACCCATGTGCCCTGGTTATGCCCAAGGAAAGATGCCTAACTGGTTATTCTTACCTGATTCAAAATGAGCATCAACAGCTTTTGAGCTTATCCACTCAGACATTAAGCCTTTTCCCATTGAATCCTATCATCATTATAAATATATCATCACCTTTTTTGATGATTACACCTCCTTTGGCTGGTCTAAGCTTTTGTGCTCAAAAGATGCTGCACTGTAAATGACCAAGCAATTTATTGCTATGGCAAAGACACAGTTCAATGCTGTAATCAAAGGATGGATGTCTGATGCAGGGGGAGAGTACAAATCTCAAGCCTTTGACAAACTATTGCTTGACAATGAGATTCACATTTTCCAGAATGCTCCCCATACCCCACAACAAAACAGGTGCACTGAGAGATTTATACACACTCTCATGGATAAATCTGAAGCCATGAGACTTGAAGCTTGCTTACCCCAATCCTGATGGAAGTGTAGTTGGGATCATGCCATACACCTGTACAATTGTACATGTCTAAAGCACTATAATTGGTGTACCCTCTATGAGTTCTTGCACTTGCAGTCCCCAGATATAAGCTATCTACACATCTTTGGTTGCAGAGTGTACATTCACATCCCACAAGATGTTCACACTAATAAGCTGACCCCTAAATCTGAACTCATGATGTATATAAGCATTGTACCTGGAAATACATCCAACTTCCTCTTCATGCAATCTCCCAATAATATTGTTTTTACTTCAGCACATGCTCTATTCAATAAGCATTTATTCCCTAAATGTGACAAACCTCAGATGCATCGTCTGCAGTCACAGGTCACAGTCCCTCCAGAAGAAGTGGAAGTTCCTCTTTCAAATTCCATCAAATCAGCACCTTCTGCTGAACCATCAAATCCTACATGTCTACCATCTCCTCATCCATCCTCTTCTAGTCCTCCTTACACTCCACCTTCTAAAGGACAGTGTCCACCTCCTCCTACTGTGCTGCAGAAACAGTATGCTCCTTCTTGTCCCCCTGTCTCAGCTGTACCTACAGTCCCACAAAGACAACATTATGTTCCACAAAGACCTGACAATGTATATGGTGATGACCATCCTGTACAGCAGGTCAAGGACATTGAGAAAGAATCTAAGTGGAAGAAGTGTGTAGAAGAGTCAGATATGCCTGGTCAATTTCCTGGCTCACCTCCCCATGAACCTTCTCAAGAGGGTCCTTCCACATCAGTTCTCCCTCCCACAGAAGATGATTCTGAGGATGAGGTTAAGAAGTTAAGCCATGAAGGGGGAGTATCTTTTATTCAATATCTGCTCTCCAAGACAATTGCACATGATATCATGGATCCTAGTGCCAAACCCATACATGAATGGACATATAAGGATATACAAAACCTACCTACTGCAGCACAAGAAGAATGGAAAGTTGCATGTTGCAAGCAACTTGAGATGCTAAAGAAATGAGACATATTTGACATTGTCAATTGACCCAAAGATCACAAAGTCATCAAGAATCGATGGGTATTTGACATCAGACCAGATGGACATAAACAGATGTGATTAGTCATAAAAGGATTCTCTCAGGTCAAAGGTGTAGACTTTGACCAAATCTTCTCTCCAGTTGTGCAATATGAGACAGTCAGATTGATGTTGGCTCTTGCTGCACTGGAATCATGGTATATGGAAGCCATTGATGTAAGATCTGCTTATCTTTGTGGCAATCTAGATGAAGAGATCTACATGGAGTTCCCTGAAGGCTTCAAAATCTCTGGGCTCAAAGGTAAAGTTCTTCAATTAAAGAAAGCCCTCTATGATCTTAAACAAGCCAGATTAGCCTGGTGGAACACTCTTAATGAGTCCATGAAAGAACTCAGATTTGAACATCTGAAATCTGATCCTGGCATCTTCCTTTATAAAAGGAAAGACTCTCATATGGTAGTAGCCATTGTCTATATAGATGCTGCCATATTCTGTAGTCCCTCCAAGACTATTATTGATGAGATTAAGGGACATTTCATGAAGAAGTGGGAATGTAGAGATCTTGACATAGTCAAAGAATTTCTCCACATGTGCATTCAGTGCAAAGATCATCAGATACTAGTTGATCAATGCACATATCTTGAAAACATCATAGAGAGATTTGACCTCATCAATGCAAAATCTGCTCCCACACCCTTACCTCAAGGATATTATCCTTTAAAGAACAATGGACCTGTGAATCCTGAACTATGAACATAATTCCAAACAATCATTGGATCACTGCTATATCTCATGATTGACACATGCCCAGACATCGTATATGCTGTTACAGTATTATCTAAACATGCCACCAATCCTACCCAAGAGCATGTAGACAAAGTGCTATATATTTGCTGCTATCTACTTGGTACTTGAAACTATGCTCTAATCTATAATGGGAAAGGATCTGGACTTATGACTTGTACAGATTCTAATTGGGCATCTAATCCCAATACTAGACACTTTCAGACAGGCTGGTTCATCAAACTAGCTAATTGTACCTTCAGCTGGAGATCATGACAACAAGAATGCATTTCCCTCTCCTCTACAGAAGCTGAGTACATTGCACGGTCAGATTGTAGCAGACAAGTTGTTTGGATCAAGCAACTACTTGGAGAACTTGGGTATAATCTTAAACCTATTCCCATCTGTGGTGATAATCAAGGATCCATATTCATAGCATCCAATCCAGTCACTGAAACTCAAAACAAACATGTTGAAATCAAATGGCATATAGTAAAAGACTGGGTCAAGGATGGTACCATTGAAATATTCTTTATTGATGGATCTTCTAATTCTGCAGATATGTTCACCAAGAATCTTGGTCATATAAAGTTTGAGCAATTCAGATCAGAATTGGGACTCAAAATATATTAGATTTCATTCTTTCTAGTCATACTTTTCACTATATTTTAGTGCTTACACACCTATAAATCGGCAGCTTAGCAAGGGGGAGTGTTGAACAAGATAGTGCATCATAGTTTATACTCTCAATTAGATAGATTATATAATCATACCAGTAGCATAGATATTTCAAACTCCACAGCTGAGTTCTAATTAACTCATGTTCTCAAACCTTCATGTGTGTCTATCAACCACAACAACTTAACACAATGGTGTATAGTAGTGTTCTATCTCACTGAACCTTTGTATGCTCAACAGATGGTGTGTAAAAGCACTTGGCACTTATGAATTAGACTTCTGTGTTTTGTGTCTTCCCACAATCACCAGCCTCCATCATTTCAGTCAGGGTGTTACAAAGTTGAAGCAAGTCACTGGGTGGACATAGCAAGATGTAGAATGATATATTGTAGTCATATTATCTGGTTACCACAACACCAGCATTATTACTGCAATCTGAGCATTGATGGATTTCTGCTATCTTGCCCAGGCCCCAGCAATATCCTCTATCACTCATGACAAGATTGCCACTGTGTTGGCATTGTTTCATGAGCACAAGCATTCAATTCTAGAATAGAGCCTCTGTTGTGGCAGACAAACTGATGCACCACTTCAACACTTTAACATTCCAAAGCTAGAGTTTATACAACATGTAGTTCCTAGTATCAACAATGTTGGTAATATTATTCAATGGACTGTGGATACCATGGAACATGCCCATATCAAGGTTGTCAAGGATTCTGCAGCTAGAACCAATAACATGAACTACAAAACTCAAATTTACCACACTCTCGATCACAATGAAAAATGCTGTCTTTTCAACACTGCAATTACACTCTCCTAGTGGTCTAGACATACAGAGGAACATGATGGTTTGAACTCAGACTCAGAAATTGATGATGAAAGGGACAATGAAAATTTGGAGGAGCTATGGTCACTATGATGCAAGGAAACTAGCATTTTTACTGCTGCAGGGCAACTTCTCGTAGCCCCACTCGACAGTATTCCTTATCCTTTTTGAAAATTTGTTGCTAGTCCAACAGCTTTCCAACTCACATGTCACCCCTCCATCTGCTGCATTTCCATTGATGAAGCAGCTATTAGGTTCAATCTCCCAGACCTGCAAGATACCTTAGGAGACTATCTCAACCATGAGGAGCTCTTTAATCAGAGTTTTCATGCCTTTGGTCATATGAGAAGATCACCAGATGATGTTCCACTTCCATTCAATGAACTTGGGGTGTGGTACAAGGCCTGTCTCCAGCAGAAGTCATACTATGACTTGTCAACATTAGGTTCAGCTTTCACAGTCCATGCTCACACACCTGACTGAACATGGAAGTATGGCTGCTATGATACTGCAGTCCTGAATATCAATGAGGCATCCACATGGCCTTTGAGTAGACTAACTGGTACACAGAAATGTTATGTTTGAAGGATTGCCACCTTAATGAATACCAACAATACAGGTCATGTTGTCATCCTTATCCACATGATTATGTACCCTGTCACACCTAAAAAGCAAGTATATCCATGGTCAAACTGTTTCTTCATCTATGCAGAATGCCTTGACATCATTACACAAGCCAATGGTTCTTCTGTTGATCCTGCATCTGAGCTACACATCTTGAAGTGAGCAATGTGTACATCTGAGTCCAGAGTTCTAGTTGCTGAGGTATTTCCACTGGATCAACTACAATCCTACTATCATGTTACTCCATACTTCAGCTGTACTGCTGACAATTGTCTGAATCAGTACAACAGCATTCATGCCTCCACAAAGTTACTCTTAAACAAATACTACAATAAATATTTTTTCTATACTGTTATAGGTTCATACAGTGACTTTCAAAATTGAATCAATGTTTTAAGATTTTGAAGTGTTTGTTATATAACTCAGGGGAAAGAATAAATAGAGCCAAAGTGTAAGTAGATGGTGGGAAGCATATGCTCTTGGCCATGTGTGAAAAAATATTGATGTAATATGAATATGTATCTATGGAGATATAGTCAATTCAAATTAGCAAGGCATTAACTCAATTTTGTAACTATGTGTCAAATCTATAGAATCATTCAATTCTAGTACTTTGTATGACCTCCTTTGGCCTTGCTCACTGCTTGGATCCTTCTAGGCATGCTTTCAATTAAATTCTGACACACCTCTGGATCTATATTATTCCATACTTCTGCTACTCTTTCCCAAATCTCCCATACTCCCTTAGCATGTTTTGGATACTTAGCAAGCTCCTTTTTGATATGATGCCAGAGATGTTCAATAGGATTGAAGTCTGGAGATTGTGGAGGCCAATCCAGGACTTTGGTATCATTGTCTTCCATCCACTTCTTGGCCTTTTTAGAAGTGTGTTTAGGGTCATTATCATGTTAAAAGATAACATCCTCCAAAGAAATAAGCTAGAAAGCAAGTTGTTCTCCAAAATGTCTACATATTAGTTGGCATCCATCCTCCCCTCAACCTCTGCAAGGTGTCCAACACCTTCCCAACCCATACACTCATATATTATAATATTTCCTCCTCCAAATTTCACTATTCCCTGAACCTCTCTGTTAATAAGGCCCTCACCTGCCTGTTTCCATACCCATTTCTTTCCATCTGATCTTATCCTGTTGATTTTGGTCTCATCTGACCAAACAACTCTCTTCCAGTCCTTAATAGACCATTCTTGATACTTCAGGACAAAGGCTAAATGCTTCTTCTTATTTCTTACAGCAAGAAGTGGCTTTTTCTTTGTTACAGTCTTCAATGAATGTTTTTTAAGAACTCTTCTTACTGTTTGTGAGAAGATAGGACTAGGAATGATGGAATTGACATTATAGGTAGCCTGGACAGCATTGGCAGCCCTGCCTATAGTGATTTGAGTGATGATAGCATGCTGAGAAGTGACTGAAAGCTTGGAGGGACAGCCAGAAAGAGATCTAGGTCTATTGGGCAGGAGATCCTTGAGTACTCTAGAGACAGTAGACTGGCTGACATAGTTTGGAGGCAATAGAACAACTAGAATGACCATTACAGATTAAAGAAAGGAGGTTTTGTTTTTTAGAAGAGAAAATAGAATATGTAATGAATCTGAAAGACATGAGAGATGAAACCAGTGTTTAAATAGTGTCAATTGAGGTGGTTACTATGATACAGTAACTATGGCAACCATCAGTTATGCTTCCATCAAGGATTATATATGACAGCTGTCAAACTTTGACAGATATGATAGGTAGTTATATAATTGAGTCAATGACATATTAAATTGAATTGACTATATCTCCATGGATACATATTCAAATTACATCAATATTTTTCTATATGCAGCCAGGAGCATGTACTTCCCACCACCTACTTACACTTTGGCCCTATTTGCTGAGTTATATAACAAACATTTCAAAATCTCAAAACATTGACTCAATTTTGGAAGTCACTGTAGGTTTATGTCAATATGTACATTTATGTAGTAGTTCTAGAATGTCACCATTGCAATTCTTGCAGTCAAAGTTGAATGAATCTGATATCTTTTTGAATGATGACATTCCTATTTCAATGTTTCTTGTAATGCCTACTTATTTCTTCCCTTCTTTGTGTGCACAACTTCTTGCAGTGGTGTCTTTCCACCTATCAGACTGTCTTTTACTGCAAATTACTCAATCTTGGCCAAAGCACTGAATAGTAGCTCAGGGTCTGTTGTCATATGCTGGTTAGTACTCCAACTATCATGTTCACTGATGTGCTGCATTGGTAATTGCTGCCATCTGTAGCATGCAGTGCACTGTATCATGGTTGCTTTAAAGCCCCTCTTGTGGAAAGGTGAGCTCCCAGGTTGCTGAGGTTTCTCCTCTCACTTCTTGTCCCACAGAAATGTCTAGGGGACATGGCAAAAAGTCAGCTGCTGTGCAAGACCTCTTGGAGTCATCCAACATCCAACCAATGTAATACGCAAGATAAGCCAATGCCAGCCAAAATAGGTACATGGCCTAGCTACAGTGCATTGCTGTTGTGATTGAGACACTACACTGCCAGGTCATCCAGTCACTGGTCAACTTGCCAGATGACGAGCCTATCAACCTCATGGCTCTGACTCCTCATCTGAGTCATTCTTGCAAGAAGGTCCATTCTAGCCAAGGTTTAGAGGACAAAGTATACATTCCAATCTTTTTATTACTACATGGCTAACATACATATTCATACAGACCTCAGTGACTCCACCTCTCCACTTAGCTTTCACAGTACAGATGGTGATGCCTATCTTTGGCCACACCACACCTGATGGTTGTTTCAGCTATCAGGTTCCTACACCTGTTCCTAAGTTTATCAGCTCTCAGTTGATTGCAGCCTTCAAACAAGATTGTACAGAAAGAAATATTGTTCACTTGACAACAGGTGGCAAGGGGAAAACATCTGTTAGTACTATGGGACAGGCTGTGCATTCTTTGGACCCTAGCTAACACACTGTATGACCTCCCAGTTCATTATGGAGATCCAATGCTAACTGAGACTTCCCAGCTGCATGTGCTCACTATGAGTGTATCTAAAGAAACCCACCATACTCCACCACTATCTGGGAGTAGCCTCTTCTCCTAATCCTCATCAGAAGAAGAGGATAATAATGACCACCCCAATGAAGTACATCAAAAACTACCAGGTATAGAAGAAGAAGAAGAACCAGAAGAGCATGGAAAGCAAGGGGAGAGCAAAGAGAAGGAAGATGACAAATCCAAAGACAAAAAAGATGAAGGCCAACCTATCACATTAGGTGGTATGGATCACAGCAATGACCTGTACAATGGTGCCCAAACTCAAGGGGATGTTTTCGCAGACATAGGTAAGCCTTAAGTTCCAATTAAAATTCTCAATCTTATTGTTCATGAAGGCAACATGCTATATGATGATCTAAATGATTTATTGGTTGTTTCACAACCTTGACAGCCACCCTCTTCTCACTCCTCACATGATCAGTGCCAGCCAGCAGGGGTCCATCATATTCTCAGCCATTCTGGGCAACCATCAAGAAAACTGGCACAACATCAGACAAAGACTAGAAATGATGGTCACCATTCTACTGCAGATTTCACAAACAAGTAAGTCATTACTTCCCTGATCAATGACATCTTCACACTTACCTGTATTACTACAGTCAACTGCTTGCTCCCACACTGCCATGTGATCCTGAACAGTTGTGTCACTCTGTGCAACCTTGCCAGTCTCATGTGTCATCTCAGTCCCATTCCCAAATACAATCCCAGGAGTAGGTGCTTCTATCACCACCTCCTTCTCATTCACACTCTATTCTTGAGGATAAAGCAAATGAACAGGAGAAGTCTCACTGTCCCAAGGATGAAATGGTATTATTCTGTAATTATTCTTAGCTTCAACTGACTTTGTTCTAGCTTGGTGTTGAGTATGAGGTCCTAGAGTGTCACCATACTATAAACTACCATTGCTGACCTCCCTCCCCCACTTTCCTAGATGCCACCTGTTCAAATGAATGCAGGCACAAGAATGCCAGACAAAGTGTTGTGGAGGAATGTCCCACTTCACCTCAGGCCAATTCTTCTGACCTTTCCTTGACTGAGGAAGCTGATGATGTGGCTGGCTAAGTACAAGATCAGCTGAAGACCTGAAAGGGCTGATGGTCCATTAACCCAAGAGGAATGCAGGAGGTCAAATCAACTACCCTCAAGTACTACCCTCCACTTTGGACCAAGTGCCTTGATAATGTGAAAGCACAGATGCACTGAAACATAGTAGTACACAATACTTTCCTATCTATCACAACTGTATTGAAAGGTGTATGTAAAGAAGCACTAGTCAAATCCCTTGCAGACTATGATGACCACAAATCCAAGCTGGAGAAAGGTGAGTGCCATCTTGCTGTGGATTGTCTCATATACTAAAAATGTGTAGGTTTTTACCCAGAGCAGGCTGCAAGTATATGTAGGCTAGTAGATGCTCAGGTAAATAATATGAATGCCCTGCTAACCAATTTCAGATCTACAATGACATCACCACTTTCTAGAGTGAGATGAAGAAAACAGTTGTCCAAATCTTGCCTGTTTATTATGAACTATATCCACCAGTGAGCACAATATCAGATACTGAGCAGTACAATGCTATTTATGAGAAGATACAAGATCTGCTTCAAGGCTAGCAGTTCTTATATGGCAAGCCTGATAGGAATGTGAGCCCTCTCACTGTCTTTCATACCATACCCACAATTAATTGACTCAACAGGGGAAGACAAGCAATTTTGCACATCTGGCCATCAAACATGTCTGCCTCACAATATACTACTTGAACACATTGAAAACTTTGTGGCAGTTCCCCGAATTGTAGGAATATGTTCTGTACAATGCTCTTATATTTGCAGCTGTATTCATAAGCACACACACACACTCTCTTTTTTTTTCATCAGGAATGTTGGTTAGATATACAATGTCTTGAGTATCCTTGCACACCATGGTCATATTCCCAACAATTCCAAGCTCAATGTCAACCAACTCAAGGACTCATATGATAAACTACATTGTAGTATCATGTGGCTTGCAGAAAACATGTATCACAGGAAAAAGTTGGATAAAATGCTTGAGGAGTGGACAGCCCTTGGCATGTAGGTGAATCTAGCTTCACTGATCATTCAATTAACAGTCCTTACAGGACTGGTTTCTCTCAAGACAAAGCTGTGACAGGAGACAACAACAACAACACTCTCATCATCTTAGACTAATATCTTTGTAGTACTGCACTTCATGTATGGTTTCTCAATAACAGATATCATTTTTATAGCAGTTGAACTGGGTGAACTACAAGGCTGCACAGCTATGTACAAATGGTACAGTACCACAGTGGGTGAAGTCTGTGCAGTGATGACAAAGGTGTACAGTGTGGGCTGGTGCAGCATAGCCAGCAAAGTCTGTACAACACCATATAAATCAACAATGACAGCAAGGATGTATGGTGCCATACAGATTGGCAACAATGGCAAGTCTGTATAGCACCATACAGACACTGAGGTTGCACAATGTTGTACAGACACTGTTGTCATGGATTGAGTTATGTAACTGCCAAGATTGGTACAGATCAGTATCTATTAGGCAACTGAGCCATCTGACTTGGAATTTTACAGCACATGACATAACTGTATGTATGACTGAAATGCTGATGCCAAATTTGATAAGAATTGAGATCTGCTAGAGAGGTTACAGATCCTATCATTGGAGTAATTATGTTTGACTGAACCAATGTAGGTTGTTAGTGGTGATGAGGCAGTTGCCTGGATAACCTCACATCCTCTCTTGTCTCAAATACTGAATCCTTTAGAGGTTATCTCACAGTGAAAGCCTTGGTCTGTTAACAAAGGAACAGACAGAAGTCTGTTTACCATATGTGGAGCATACCATACATCATTTATGTTACACTTGGTCTGGGTAAGATAAAGCATAGCCTCAGAAGACTAAAGACTATAGACTAGAGATTCAGACGGTAGTTAGGCATCATAAGTGGTAGACAACAATTAAGTGGCTACAACTCCTCAAGGATCAGTTCAATGATGGTTGACTGAGACTAAGGTGACTGAAGGTAGATTGGTCCAAGGTACTGTTCACAAGATGGTGAACTGGGTACCCAAAGACTAGAGTATTCTAAGGACAAGCTCCTGTTCAGAGCATGGGTGGAGGCTCAAAGAGACGAGAGGCAACGAAGAGAAGATCAAGTGGATTGCTAGTCTAGAGGTACAGGTGGTAACTCTGAGGAGAACTAGCTTAAGGAAAAGAAGAAAAGAGAATGAAGGTTTATATACCTAAGATATAGAAACTGACAGAATACGAAAGAACTAATTGTACACAGGATTAGTCAGTAAGATGACTAAATGGAATGCAATGGAATCACATGGAATGTTCAAGAAGATGAGGGAAGGGCTACAATTAGGAGATGATGATGAGTCATCAGGCCAATGACTAAGAAGAAGTGAGTAATTGTAGAAAAAGAAATAACATCCAGAACTCATATGACTAAGCAAAGGGAAAGAAATCATAACATTACCCCCATATTAGAGTCAAAACAGTGACAAAGACCATTTAGAGTTCAAGAAAACCCCTACCTGGAGAGCCAGTCATGTTTGTGTCCGCTACAGCATCAAAGTCCTTTTCGTAAGGGGGAAACAGGGAATGTTGGAGACATTCTATCAAAGGTCGTGGACGAGGTGGACCCCTAGAGGGGTACATTCTGTTAGTGGTGGGTCATTGTCGACGAGAAGAGGAGGAGGAGCTAGAGGGTGAGTTTGATGGTACTCGGTCTGGAGTTCAGTGACAAAGAGGGCAGCGAGCAGCTGTATGGTAGGGACAGAAGTGATGGCAATACCCACACTGGTAGTCTGGACAATCTACCTTCCGATGTCCTAGGTGTTGACACTGGTAACAAGCCTCATGCATATGAGGATGGTTATATGGTAGTGGTTCTTCACTGTTATAGCCAGTCCACCAATTCTCCTCTTGTTAAAGAATGCATTCTTCGTCAGATCCCAAAGGGGAAGAAGAGGCTGAGGGCATAGATGGGGTATGGACTTCAGGGGTATTGTGAGTTGAGAGGAGGGCGATGTGAGCTTGCTTCTGCTCAGCCAGTTCTCAAAGATATCATTCTAGGTTGCGAAGGAAGGCTAACATGCC
>JBBPTF010000062.1:4304-35767 GCA_038094015.1 Phylloporus cf. gajari | reverse complement strand
GGTGGCACTTGGGGACATGGTGGTGGTAGAAAGTCAAGAGAAGAGTGGACCTGTGTGAACAAGATGTGACGTAGTAATTAGTATTACCAAATATGAAAATGAGGTATAAAAGGAAAAAGATTGACATAAACTCTAAACTATGATGAGCTAATCTAATTGGCTTTGTTATTTTTCTGACTTTATTCAGTTTTTTTTTTTTTCTTTGTTAATGTGGATCACCACAATGTCAGCTGATGCCATGTGTCAAGTGTCAAGACTTTGTACATGCTCATGCACCATCCACCTTGTGAGGCAGATGACATATGTCACATACTCCTTGTAAGTCAAGGTATCGATCTAGAGCTTTGAGCTCTTCGCAGTTAGTGCTTGGTTCCCATGTGGAATCCCCCAGATTCCAGTGAACAAGTAGTTCCACGGCATTGCCATCCCATTTGTGTGTGACAACTTCATCGACCAGCCATCATCAGCAAATTCCAATATAACTGTGCAGTACTGTATAGGCCTGCACATTACTCTACATGTCTCACAGTGTCACAGAAAGGTCCCCCTCTGTGCATTACACCCACAGAGAATACAGTGCTGTACAGAATTAGGTAATCTGTGTGGCATCCATACAGATTATTTAATCCTGTGGCAGTGCCAAGAACTTGCAGTACTGTATAGACTAATGCAATGCTTTAGGGATCACAACCTACTGCACTGCTCAGGCTTCAAGTGTTGGGAGGTTCACTGCATTCAAGGTACTGGTAAATACAACTAATGAATAGATATCATACAAAGGTTTTAGCTGTCATCATGCAGCCTGTCACAGGTCCATCACAGGAACCACAGACATCCAGCCTTTCCGAGACTCATCTCAGTCACAAGCTGTCAAGCCATAGCATATTCACAGTACATCCTAGGAGACAGACAAGACAGTCAAAGGAGTAGGATAATCATTGTTCAGGCAGTACAGTATCACACAGGAGCAACTACATACAACCATAGTACCTAAAAGATTTGCTATACATAATACAGTGGGACAGTGGTGCATGTGCAGACAGTGGGAGGACATGAGTGGGTCCACTGGACTAAATGTACTTGAGCATCAAATATGAATGGGTAGATTATGGGTGCAAGGCACATGAACCACCTGGTGCACATTTAAAGTGTGTGTTGGATGGACCTGGGAAGGGCTGATACATGATGGAGCGAGAAAAGGACAAAGGCAATAAGTGACATGACCTTTGAAATGTGAGGGAACCAAAGTGTACATGGGTCAGGTGGCTCATCCCCAGATAATGGTAGGATGCAGGTGTGTGCATGAGTACATTGAATACAAACGGATACACATATGATAAACATGGGATGTTGGGCACGCATAGAATGCATGTCAGACGGGCCATGGGATGAGTAAAGGTCAAAAATAACAAGTAACAGGAGTGTATGAACCTTCAAAATGTGGCTGAGGGTGCACATATGAATGCAAGGCATACCATTGGAGATGTGTTGAATACCTGTGTCAGATAGCCCTGGGATGAGGTGATATGCGACGAGGTGAGTAAAGGACAGAAATAATGAGTAACAGGGTGTGAACCTTCAAAATGTCACCGAGGAAATTAGGGTGCATACGAGCAGCTGGTCAGGTGGTGCGTATCCAAATAGTGGGGGGATGCAGGTGCTGAACCATTGGGCATACATTGAATGTGAGCAGATAGACACATATGATAGGCAAGAATTGTTGGACAGTCGCTGAATGCATGTCAGATGGGTTTGGAATAAGTCAATAGGTGACAGAGTGAGCAAAGGTCAAAGGCAATAAGTATGAGAATAAGTGAGAAAACTGGGATACTCACAAACAGGTCAGAAAGTGCATATGCAGACAGTGTAATCACAAGCTGGTGGGCTGCAGCAGAGAGTGGGTGACAAGCTGATTAAAATGCAAATGGCAACAAGTCAGAAGGGCTGACTTCACATTGGCACACCTGCTAGTTGTGTTTGAACAGGTAAGTACGACAGAGCAGGGACAATCTTCTTTTTTCACCCTGTTGTGTTGCTGGGCCACATAGTGAATGTATGGGCACAACTTCTGGTGTGCGGTCATCACTACCATCAACATAAAAGGCTTCATCAGGCTGTTCTCACCTCCTTGGTAGATAGTTGTTTTGCCTGTCAGAGTGTAACCAACAAGGCAAGGTTGTTGTCTTTTGGAAGAATCTTGAGTGCTTATATAACCACAAGATAACTGAATCATGAATATATTGTGATAAGTCCATGAAAACAAGCACAACTAGTAGGATAATCTGGTATCTATGCCTCCGAATCCTATTCCGAGTCCATGCAATCTGCATCAAATTCTCCTGTGTTCTCATCATCTGCAACATTAGCATTTGAATGACCAATCCTAGTCAATGTCAAAGTTATAAATAAGTTATGCATCTTTAAAATAAAAATTACAATCCGTCTGAGGCCCAACTTGCAAGTATTCAGTCAAGGCAGCGGGCCTTTGAAGGCCGAGTGGAAAGTGTCTTGATACTCTTCAAGAATTTATTGTATGACACCTTGAGGTCGATATCTGTTGAGCAAAAAGTGGACCTGTTGATCAAGTCAGCAGATGTTCAGGGCCAAATAAGCATAAAAATTACCATTGTGGCCACTAGTGCAAGTGTCTTCTTGGGTACAGCAGTCTGGAACTCTTTGAAAGTGTGGAGAGCCTTCGGAGCATGGCTATAAAACACACTGAGGCAGATCTGGCAAAGGACAGGGTGGTCAAAGTGAGTTTTCCTACCCTGGAGTGTACTTGAGTCGTGCATGAGGAATAGTCAATAGAACACTTACATGTGCATCAGGTTCACCCAGAAGATACTGCAATGTAGACATTAAATTTGATACATTCTGCTTCATGGTTTGTATGACTGCTTCAGGCACCATGGCAGTTTGTGGAAAGAGTGCATATCCCATCGGGATGATTTCTTGCACAGCCTTCTTTATTACACTGCAAAAAGTGCCTACGTCATTGTACAACTAATCAATGTAAGTAACCCAGTATGCCAAAAATATTAGCACACACCAAGGCCATCATATTCTCTTTCTTGTCCCTGAATCCTAGATTGTGTTATTAGAAAGAAAGGAAAAAACGACAGGATAATAATAATCTATCTGCTTCAACAGGTAACTGTCTCTGTTTGTACTGAATAATGACACTAAGCAAAACCTCATAGCATTCACCTTCTGGGGTGGTAGAGACTTGTTTCTCTGGAAGGAAAGGGTGGTTACAGAATAAAGAGCGATGCATCTCTGCTTTCACATGTTCCAAGAGGCACATCCACAGTGGAGGGTAAAAGCTTATTTGACAGGCCTTCGATTCAATCATTGACTTCAGGTTCTTAGAGTACCAGCCACAATACTTCTGCTCAATACCAAGATGCTAATGACTTGTCAATGTAGTGGTGACCTGATTCATATCCCCAGAGGAAGGTACATCCTTGAGGGCAGGTCACATGACAGGAACTTCACAGTCTACTCGAGGAACACTGGCTATGTGCTGAAGATGCACTGGATCTGGGAGCCTAGTTTGACAGTTCATTGTGTGATGGCAAGCAAGCACATTATAGTCAGTATTAGCCTGTGATCCAACTGACAGCATATCAACATACATGCTCATCTCCATTGTGTGGGACCTCAGTTCCACGACCATCATTTGGACTTGAATAGTTATTAGAATTGACACAAATGGTATAGATAAAATGAAACTTACTACTGAGGCCACCCCAGACTTGAGGCTTGTTGAAACTGATGATTATGTCATCAGTTACAGTCAGCATCAATAGATGCTAGATTGTGCTTATCTTCTTATCTTATCATTCAAGTAAGCATGATTACTTATGATCCTATCATAATGGATCATTATGTTTACTGTATTATACTGCTCATGTTTTGCTATTGGCTATTACTAATAGTACAATAAGAGAGTTTACTGCCATTGGCTACTCTTTGTTCTATGTATATAGAACTACCATACAGATACAAACAACTTGTACTATATATAAGGAGGAGCTCCCACTAGTTGCTCCTCTAACAGAATCTCCATCTCTGTTCTCTTATATTGCTCAGTGTGCTACACTAGCTCTTCACTACCTTTCAACTTGATTACTGCCTCAAGTCTCCTACTAAGTGAGTATTCCCACTTAGCTCATTCCTCTACCATTTGGAGTATATCTCTGAAAGGTTATGAGCCCTGTTGTCTAGACAAGGGAGTCCATCTTTCACTAGCACTTCATGATACCTCCCTCCGTCTCACGCGCAGGAGATTCATGGTGGTTACTGGATATTCTTTTCCTTTATACTCTGTTTACAACTCTTTATAATGGCCTTGAAATGGCCATTATGGTAGAGCTAATGGCTCAATGTTTATTGTTCACATTTGAACACGGATTTGCTGTATTCTGGAAAAGATCCAAGACACTTATAGTTATTGCTCATGTTAAAAACCAAACCCATTCTCATGAGCTAATGCTGACAGTGGCATTGAGTAGACTCATACCACCCTCAGTAAGTACAAGCACTTCCAAGCCAAACAACTGAGGCACTCTACCTCAAGAACCCTGTATTGAATCACTGCCCGAAGAAAATTCTTCAGAGAATCCTGTGGAAACCCATCCTAGAGAGGAGAACCCTACACTAGATCAGTCTAGCAGACCCCCTTGGTACAAATCTCATACCAGACCAATTGTGGATACTCATTTAGTACCACCAGGTATTCCTTTTGAGATCCTTTGTCCTATTTGCCAAGGAGCAATAGAATGAGGAGAAATCCACTGTCACGGTGAGAGAGATATCATTAGATGAGGATCTAATGACAACTTACTTGACCATCAGTTTGTATCCTTCGAGTTCTTCAGAGTTATCCAACAACCAGGAGAATGCACCACCCACACTCCCATCTCTCCACCAAATACTCCCATCATCCAAGCACTTGTTGAACCCCCTCACTATTCTCAACAACATGCAGACCAGCTTGTTGACTGCTCCTCTCCCTACAGCCTTACCTCAGTGCTGAGAACTGTTCCTCGGACTCCTAAGGATGAAAACATCCATGCCTTGGGATCCATGGAGGATGAGGAAGCACTTGCCCTTAGAGAAGCCCTTGCCCTCAACAGCATCTGCTCCATCCTCACCCTCACAGCTCGATGCACCATCCAGCTCAGACTTGAACAGGAACGAGCCACCACAGTCAACCCCTTCATCCTCACCAATGCTCCAGTACCCCCCGTCACCACAGATAGTGGCAAGACTCGAGACACTCCTCCTACAGGAAGAGCCTCACAGGATGATAGAGGGATTGTTCGCCCAGTGGCTCTTGGAGCCCCCAACTTTTGAGAATGAGACAGCTCCAATTCAAACAGAGCGAGCCAGCTACAAGTCGCTGCAAACACTGGCAGGACTAGGTGGGGCGCCGCTCGCAGACGTCGGGGGGGAGTTCCTTCAACAACTCCCCAATGGCAAGCTCATCCAGGTCCATCCATGGGATCTGGACTGCTTCCTTCGCATACAAGTCAAGGAGCAGAGGATGATCAGCTCCATCATAGCCTGTCAAGAAGGTGAGGAGTCATTCTTTGCCCACTTCCATCAGCCACCTTGCCTCCTACCTCTTCATCATCAGCCAATGATTAAGAGAGAGGTAGAGGCAAAATGTCTTCATCTCACAGAGGTGATGCTGGGACCAACTTACCCCCAGCTTCATTATCAGATCACTCAGGAGAAGGTGAGATACTCTCCTTGGATGGTCTACCCTTTCTGGATTCAAACATATGAGTCCGGAGCGAGACACTCAGTCTGCACACTTGCATATTGGACTGAGTCCATAGACAAGGCCTATGAGGGTGCCGGCTGGACCTTTCCTACTGCATCTTATGAAGACACAACTGACTATGTCATATGTGACCAAGACTGGGAGATATTTTGTCTGGACATTTTTCCTCCTTCTTATTCAAACCTTCTATTTATTAAGTCGAAAAATCCTAACTACATGCCTAAAGATGAGGCTTGGTTAGAGACTGCAGACAAAGGATGGTACCAAGGAGAACCATCAGAGGAATACGGGAGAAGAGTTGGCATGGGAGTACAAAAGTGGAACAAGTGCTTCAATGCCCACTTCTGGGCTCTGCTGAAGAAGCAGATGCTCAAGATATTCCAAAAGCAGATGGCAATCAAGAAGCTGATTCTTGAACATGCAGAGACCCCTACCAAAGATGATGTCTACTTCGCCCTCTCAGCGCAGACAAAGAATAGAGGACATACTGAATTCCTTTCCCAAGCTAACTGACTCGGAAAGAGACATGTTACAGAAGAAGACGAAGAAAAACAAAGAACTTGCAGATGTACTTAGTATATATGGTAGTGCTCTCATTCATCCTCTGTGGCCATTGGACTACTATCATGACAATATTATATATGCAGAAGAATATGTATCTATGGTAAATTTGCACAACTTAACAGTTGGAACAACCTTTATACCATAGACATTCCTTTTGTATCAATGTCAGACAAAGTTTTTCAATATGAAAGAGGTGGAAGAATTATAGAAATTCATAATTCCTACTACTTCAAATACCTACATTTCAGGTCTTTCGAAAAACATTCTTCCAATATTACCACTTATACACCTTCTGCAAATCCTTCCCTTTGGCCACTGACAAAAGAGGATAGAAGAAAGTATTGGGACGAACTGAAACCAACTGGTTTCAACAAAAGGGAATGATGAACTCTTCTCTGGTTACAAACCAGAAGAAGAAGACCTTCTTGGGTTCCACACCCTCAGGATTTTCCACTTCCAGAATCTTTGGACGATGATGAAATATGAGAAGTACCATCCTCTTTTAACCTAATTTCCACTATATATGAAGAACTGTTTACTGAATATGGTCTTGCAGATGTCATCCACTTTCTATAAATGGCTGCCATCAATGTTTCTTCCAATTTCAAACTCAATAACACCATTATTGCCTGGGTACCAGTTCTTAAAAGTCCCTCAAACTATCCCATATGGAGCATATGTCTCCAATCTGTCCTCCAATCTCTTTCTGTTTGGTCCTGGGTTTCTGGGACAACCACTTTTGTCAGTACCATTCAAGGTGACTGAGAAAAAATGGGAGCTCATTGATAAAAGAGTGTGTGGTATCATTGCCAACACTCTCAATGACGCATTCATTCATCATGTGACTTACGAATATGATGATGCTGCCATTAAAGCCTCAGTATCCAAAGTGATCTGGGAGAGAATGCAAGTGTTGTTTGCATCACATGGTTTGGCTGGACAATTACATTTGTTCCACCAAGCCAACCGGATTACCATTAATCCGAGAACGGCAAGTGAAGACATCAATTGTGTCACTTTGCTTTTCGACCAGATGAAAGATTCTGGTCTTAAGCTTCCCAACTCCTTTAAGGCAATGTTCTTGTTAGAATGCCTTCCCAAAGACATGTACCAATTTTGCTCTACTGTGGCATTGACCACAGATGTTGCTAATTTCATGGTTGATACCATAATGACCAAGATCTTAGCAGAAGTCTCAATGCTTTCATTGAGATGAAATCTCAGAACCAGAATTGCAAATGTGGAAGTCAATACACCTTCCACATCTCAACAAGTGAGTACTGTGAATTGTACAAATGTAATTTGCAAGGGACCACCCACTTATAACAAATGGCATCCTTATAAGGCTAGTGGTTCATGCCCGAACCAACCCTCTGGAACTAGTGGTCCAAAAGGATGCACTAAATTCCAAAGGAGACCCACTTCTTTCAAAGACAAGAAAGAAGCTAGCCGAGCTGGTTTTGAAATGAGAAAGCAAAAAGGGAAGGGAAAAGCACCTGCTACCAATATGGTAGAAGGAGAACAAGGTTTCGTCTATGAAGTTATAATAGAGAGCAAAACTGATGAATTAAATGAAGCAGAAGAAGCACATTGGAGTGAGGATATGCCATCCTGGCCTGAAACTCCTGAAGGAGTTATCCTCAACCCAGAAGAACCTCCAGAGAACATGGATATGTGGGAAACGGGACAAGAGGATTCAGGTATGGATGATGTTCATTGACCTTCTTTTCGAAGGAGCTCCTCTTTCTAACTCCAATATAAAAGAAGGAGCAGAACCTTCTCAGATACTGATCAGAAATGATCGAGACACAGAACCGAAGCAGGAAGCTTCGAGACCCCCCGAGAAGAGAAAAGAAGAGAAGAAGAAGAAGCAGACCATTTCTTTGGGAGGTTTGATTTCACAGAGAAATCATTTTAACAATCATAGCGCTCTTCATACATCAAAAATCCCAAACACTAACACAGAAGCATTCCATGCTTCTGCTCATGTATGTCAAGTACATGAAGAACCAAGAGGTAACTCACAGGGTTGTTCAAAGCAACAAACTTACAAGTTACTCATAGTCAATCCAACTCACAAAGGAGTAATACCATCGAGAGGACCTCATATACATGAGAGACAAAGATTAGACTATGAGGATGATGATAGAGTTACCTTCTATGATGAAGAGAGCAATGAATACCTTTGCTATTATCTTGGAGAAGAATCTCCAAAGAGTGATTTCTCTAAGAATCATTGGATGATTGATAGTGGATGCACACATCATTTATCACCATTTATAGATGACTTCATGCATCTAGACTCTAATATTAAAAAGGCCACTGTTGCAAATGGAGAATCATCTCCATTGTACAGACCAGGCACAATTCTTGTAAAACAAACTGATGGAACAATCAAACCTTCGATTGTTACATTAAAAGATGTTTGGTATGCTCCACATATGGTAAACAGACTTCTGTCTGTACCATCATTAACAGACCATGGCTTTAGCTGTGAGATAACTTCCAAAGGATCCAGTATTTGGGACAAGAGAGGACGTGAGGTGATCTGGGCAACAGTCTCATCACCTACTAACAACCTTCATTGGTTTCAGTCTAATATGATTACTCCAATGATAGGATCTGTAACCTTTCTCATGGATCTTGATTCTTATCAAATCTGGCATCAGCATTTCAGTCATACTTCTAAAAATGCTTTATAACATACACACATAAATCTAACTGGAGTTCCTCAACTCCAAGACACTTCTGAGAATATTCCTTGTAAAGGATGTTCTCTAGGCAAAATGTCTGACCATGCCTTTCTGCAATCTGATAAACAAGCATTTAGACTGCTTGAACTTATTCACACAGATCTTGTTAGCCCAATGCCAATTGAACCTAGATCTCATGCGAAGTTCATTTTAACTTTCATTGATGACTATTCTGGGTATGCTCTCACTTCCTTCTTGTGGGTCAAGTTGGATACATTTAGGCATTTTTCCAATATGGTTTCTTGGGCTGAGACCTTTACAAGTCATAAATTGGCCACTGTCCATTCAGACCAAGGGGGGAATTCATGAGTCATGAGTTTCAATCGTTCCTCACTTCCAGAGGAATAACTCATCAAACCTCTACCCCTCACACTCCTCAGCAAAATGGAAGGGCTGAGAGATTCAACAGAACCATATTAGAAAAGGCTGAAGCAATTCACCATCATGCCTGTCTGCCAAAGTCCTTTCAGCAAGATGCCATGGAAACATCAATCCACATCTATAATAGGCAACCCATGAGATGTCACAATTGAAAAACTCCCATAGAAATATTCAAATCTGATGGGAAGAAGCCAGATGCTTCTTACTTCCAAGTATTCAGTTGTAAAGCTTATGTCTTTATTCCTCCCGAACAAAGGCCGGACAAACTGTCCCCCAAATCAGAGGAAATGACTTTCATCGGATATGAACCAAATACAAAAGGATGATGTTTTTGGTTGAAAATAAAACATCATGTTGTGGTGTCCACTCATGCCACCTTTGATGAAAATAGTTTTCTGCAGTGTTCCAAAGATCAAGAAGATGGACCTGCCCCTATTCTCATGATAGACAAACAAGGTCCAGAACAAACTCTGGAACCTGAAAGACCCTGATCACCAGATCAATATGAATACTTTCATATCCCACTAGGACTGGATCAGGAACAACCACCTCCAGAAGATCCATATGATCCTTATTGTGGAGAACCATTCAGACCATACTACTTTCCTGATCCATCTGATCCATCAGATGATCAAGACGACCGACCAGAGTCGAGACATTCTTCTAAACAAGAATCTCAGGAAGAACAATCACCTGAAAGAGATCATCAATCTTCACCAGAAAGACCACCTTCTGAGCAACATTTGACTCCCACGAGACCTAGAATCAAATGACAAGAACCAGATAGTAGAAAAATTGGTTCTCAAGATGTGCATCAGCACAAAAGATATCTTGCATGATCATCTCTATCTACACTGTCTTCTCCACCAACTCTGCCATCACCAATATGGCAAGTACAAGCCCCTGATAGGAGAAATTGGTTTGCCCCTAGACAGGGAGATTCTGAAATGTTACCAGAATTCAGAAGTTGTCCTCATCACTATCATCTGATGAGAGAAGAAAGAACCACAACTAGAGAACTGATAGCAGATAGACAGGAACAACAATCACAATGTGTTCCTAGACCAAGAGTTATCTCTGATAACACATATGGAGATAGACCTCCTATAGAAATAGAGAGAGATATCAGAGAAGGTCTGGAACCAATTTAGGAGGAGCAAACTCCTCAACCTTCAATTCAAGAAGAAGAAGATGATATGGAGAACTTATACAGCAATGTTTGGTTTAACAAACAATTATCTAATGCTGTACAAATCTCAGATCACATCATTCCTAAACAATACCGAGACGTAGCAAAGCTACCTCGAGACAAACAAAAGGAATGGAATGAAGCAATGCAAAATGAGATAAATTCCTTAAAGGAAAGAAAAGTATAGGATCTGGTAGATCTTCCAAAGGGGCAAAAACCCGTAAAAGGTAGATGGGTTTTTGCAATTCGTCCTGGAAACAGAGTAAAAGCAAGGTTTGTGACTAAAGGCTTTACTCAAGTTTTCAGAATAGATTATGAAGAGACATTCTCTCCTGTGGCATGGTTTGAAACCATTCATCTCATGTTTGCACTAGCTGCTCTTCATGACTGGGAAATGGAAGCACTAGATGTTAAAACAGTCTTTCTCTTCAGAGATTTGGATGAAGAGATCTATATGACTCAGCCAGAAGGATTTGTAATAAAGAGCCAGGAATCTAAGGTCTGTTGACTAAACAAGGCTGTTTATGGCTTGAAGCAAGCTGTGCTTCAATGGAACAAGCAGCTAAACTTGTCTCTAATCAAGATAGGTTTTAAAAGATGCATTTCAGATTCAGGCATCTATATAAAGTTCATTGGCAAGGATATTATTATCATTATCATTTACATTGATGATGCTCTCTTTTTGGGTAGTGATAGAAAACAGATCCTCGATCACAAGAAAATGTTCATGTCAAAATAGGAAAGCCATGATCTTGGAGAAGCCAAGGAATATCTTGGCATGAGAATCACGAGAGATCATAAAAAACAATCTTTAATCCTTGATTAATGTGCATATGCTAACAAAGTAGTCAAGCGTTTTGACCAAGAGAATTGTAAAGAGACTGATGTTCCTTTACCAACTGGATATTCACCACATCCAAAAGATGGACAAGTGAATGCAGTTCTTCAAAGCAAATACCAATCCGTGATTGGATCATTGCTTTACATCATGCTAGAAACTAGACCTGATCTCGTATATTCAGTTATTAAAATGTTGCAATTTTCAGTGAATCCATCAGAAGAACATCTGATGAGAACTATGCAAATAGTTTGATATTTAGCCTACTCCAAGAAATTGTGTATTAAATATTCCAGAGAGGGAAATCAAACTGGTTTAATCGCCTATTCTGATACAGATTGGGCAGGCAATGTAGAAACATCTAGATCCACTACTGGATATGCAATGTTTCTAGCAAATGGCATAGTGTCATGGCTATCAAGGAGACAAAGACAAGTTCATCTTTCGTCAACAGAAGCAGAGTATTGTGGCATGACAGAATGTGTCAAGCAAATACAATGGATAAGGAATTTGTTTGAAGAACTAAAAATTCCTATTGATTGCATTCCCTTATGCATAGACAATCAAGAAGCTATTTTTATAGCTTCCAATCCAGTTCAAGAAGGAAGAACAAAATACATTCGTATTCCTCAGCACTATATTCGTGAAGCTGTAGAATTTGGAGAAGTAGAACTGTTTTACATTCCCTCCAATCAGCAATTTGCAGACATTTTCACAAAGAACTTAGGGAAAATAAAGTTCTTGCAAGGATGTAACAGTCTAACCCTTGTGAAGTTCCCAACATGAACAGTGAGGAGGAGTGTTGAAACTGATGATTATGTCATCAGTTACAGTCAGCATCAATAGATGCTAGATTGTGCTTATCTTCTTATCTTATCATTCAAGTAAGCATGATTACTCATGATCCTATCATAACGGATCATTATGTTTACTGTATTATACTGCTCATGTTTTGCTATTGGCTATTACTAATAGTACAATAAGAGAGTTTACTGCCATTGGCTACTCTTTGTTCTATGTATATAGAACTACCATACAGATACAAACAACTTGTACTGTATATAAGGAGGAGCTCCCACTAGTCACTCCTCTAACAGAATCTCCATCTCTGTTCTCTTATATTGCTCAGTGTGCTATACTAGCTCTTCACTACCTTTCAACTTGATTACTGCCTCAAGTCTCCTACTAAGTGAGTATTCCCACTTAGCTCATTCCTCTACTGTTCGGAGTATATCTCTGAAAAGGCTTGTTGACCAGTGTGAACTTGATTGGACTTGGGTCTAACCAAAGATCAATTAGAATCGGCACCAATAGTATGAATAAAATGAACGCACTGCTGACACCATCCCAGACTTGGGGCTGGCTGGCCAGTGGAAACTTGGTTGGGCCCGAGTCTAACCCCAGATTGACTAGAATCAGTACAACTGGTATAGACAAAATGAAACTTACTGCTGACATTGCCCTGGACTTGAGGTTCTTTGGTCAGTGGAAGCTTTGTTGAAATCAAGTCTACCAGAAGATCGAGTTGACTCCTGATGCAATGGCTGGGACCGTTGATACTGGGCATGCTGAGAAATAAGACTGTGTCATTGTGACTGGGGAGAAGAACGAGGCCATAGCAAGCCCTCCTTGTCATCATTGTCAGTAGGCTGACCATCATTTGCTATGTTCCAACCATGGTCATACAATGGCTGGGACTGTTGAGGTTGGCCTTGCTGAGAAATAGGGCCATGTTGTTGTGACTGAGGAGGAAAGTGAGGCTGTAGCAAGCCCTCATTGTCACCATTGTTGTCAGAAGGCAGACTATTGTTTTCTATGTTCTGATCATGGTCTTCTCTATCTTGGTCAGCATGTGTTATATCATACCCGTATTGTGTATCTAACTTATGAGCAGTTTCTAGATCATCTTGAAAATTAATAGATTAGAAAGAAAGAGAAGAAGAAAAAGTAAATGTACAACCCAAATTGTCTTTGTCATTCATTCCATATCTCCTGTTGGCTGACTGATGTTCACCCAACAAAGAATCCCTGTTATTAATATCCATCCAAGTCTCTGCATCCTCTGATAATGGGCTTGCAGCTCATCATTACGAGGTCGATAGATGCCTTGAAGCCTATGTGTATTGTAGCCTACAAGTTCATGTCATTAAATGCCAACCAACCTCAGGGATCATTTCAGAAGCTCTTGGGGCACCACATTTATTGGCAGGCCGCATTGCATTACTGGAGCATCAATCATGCTGATACTCTTCCAGTGTTTGTTGACTGACAAATAACTGATCCAGTAGATCGAAGGGTTGTAGCCCAAAGCAACCATGAGGGGCTGATGGCTCAGTCACCTGTCACGTATCTGAGTTGAATGGATCTGATTGAATGGTTGGAACACCCTGTGCAGGAGCTCATCAGCATTATTAGTTGCTTTACAATAATGAGTGACCTTTCCCCCCCCACCTGCTTCTTCTTTCGAGGACAGCATGGAGTCAGAGCCATCTGGTTGACTGGTTCCTCTGAAAGATGTTCTTGCCCAGTAAAGTGCTGTGGATCAAGTGCTAACGCAGTTTTTTCAAGCTGTGAAACATATCCGCCCTTGCCCGCAGTTGAATGAACTGGATGAGATTCCCGAGCAGTGGAAGCCCCATGCTTGCTACTAAGACCACTGAAGTCTTTGGAATGGCAAGTGGATGCCATAGTACCAGTAAGAAATGGGTGGGGGTGTATAAGATGGAAGGTGAGGACCTTGAGGGGGAAAGAGGAAGTCCTGCCTCTTTATAGCACTAAAAAAACTAGCACATGTCATTTAATGGGCAAATATCACTTATGCTCACTCGACTCATCACTTGCAGCTGGTTGACATCAATGTTCACCAGAACACGGATTATATCAGCCACAGGCTTGACAATGTATTACACAGGAATACATAGGCATTCACTGTGGGATTTAGTACTGTGTTATTCAATCACTTCTAACACAAGTCTTTTGCGGTTACGAACCACATTCACTGTTCACTGCTCTATCATGTTGGATTGAACCAATAATAGGTTACGGAGGTCTCACCCATGACTCGAGGCGTATGATCCCTAGCTGGGCACATTCATTGTGGGATTTAGCACTACACTATTCAATCACTTCCACCACCAGTCATAAGTATTTCATGCCCATGAACTATAATGACATTATATTCTCCTCCCAGATCGCAAGTCATTTTCTAAGGTATGCCCTCCCTGCATTTCATTCAGCCTTTTTTCTGTCTCTGGGAGCTGAAATCACAACTACAAAGTCACTTGGACAGCTTGAACATATAATCGTTGTGTTCCATATACCAATTGGATGGCAGAGTCAAACCCTAGGCCTCAGCATGTCTGAAGCTGGCTAGACAGCCAAGAAATCATTGCTGATTTTGATGAGTACTATACCCATCAATCGAGTGTCCCTTGATGTACTGCTTTGTAGCTCCTAACTACCCCAAACCTTTACTAGCTCATGTCTCTTGAAGATCCTCAACTTTGTCTCCATTTTGGTGTGTTGCATTTCTACAAGCCCTAGCATAGCGATCATGTGGTTGCGCCAATCCTATTACACTGTCTAGTCACTGGGTGTTCACCAACATGTTCAGTAGTATTTTGTACAGGTTGTAACTTCTGTAGCTGTTCATGTTCTTTATGACACTGTAACATTTTGAGACTGTTGTGCATTGTGAACTCAAGTCATGGCCGTGGTCCTAAACAACTGTCAACTGTTGGTGTATGTGATCGTATATTAGCCTGCTGTCCCTGCTGTACTGGATACCCATTGGACCACTGTGCAGTACTGTGACCACTGTTGAGTACTGTATACACATGAGAGAGTCATGTAGTGTTTAAAAGTCCGGTTAGGTTCGGTTTTTTGACCTGAAACTTCATAACCGTGACCTAACCGGTTATGGGAAGTTCCAAATGAGGTCATAACCGAACCTTAACCGTCCAAAACCGGTTATAAATGTATGACCAGTTACATGACCAGTTATGACTGGTTTTTGAAAAGCCAGTTATTCCCGTGGGAATCCTGCTTTATCATGGTGGCACGGAATATTCTATAGATAAATAGCTATCTACTGACCCCCTAGTCGAAAGATTCGACTCAGAAATGACTGAGATATGATTAATTTAAAATGACATGTCAGTTCATGAGACCTAAAAATGTACCAAGAGTGAATGTAGGGCTATAAAATCAGATAAAATACTAGAAAATCCCAAAGAAATAGGGGAGATAGGGGAGGTGGCTATGCACCTCCTGTAACCAGTTACAGACTGGTTATGACCGGTTTTTTGCAGTTACAGATTTTTCCAGATCAGCTATAACCTTAACTGTAACTGATTGTAACCTTAACTGACCGTAACTGATCATCAGTTACAATCAGTTATGGTTCAGTTAGGTTACAGTTATGGGAAGGTTACATGACTAGACTTTCGAACACTAGAGTCATGTGACATACTGTGGGTTTGTAGTAGTAGTAAAATACTTTTCAAGCTGCTCTAGTACTAGCACCAACAGCAACTAGTGAGGCAATTCAACCAACCACAACACAATGCCATCTGCCCTTTCTGGTGGTACCAGAGGCAGTCCTCCAGATCATCATACTACTCATCAAGACGAACTGTTTGGCAATAGGGTGTACTGTAGCAATACAAACACCAGCAATTACTATGGCAATGGACAGAGGGGTTGCCAAAGATTCAAGATTTCCTCTTCAAATATGCCTCAAGTTTCTAGGCCATTTATCTTGGACCACAAGAATTGCGGTCATTGTGGTAGAGCATGATTGTGCCTCTGATCTCCCTCATCCAACAAATTGCCAGTACCATCTCCACCTTGTTTGCTGGATATTCCTACCGAGAGACTAGACAAAATCAATCTCAGAGACGGTGATGTTGTCGACAAGGAACGTAATGAAAGTGTCCAAGATGTTTACCCAACACATGACTCACTTGCCTGTGAGCACCTCAATTATGGTATGATGTATTGGCACCTAGAGATACTACCATCTTAACATCACAACCATTTGATTACCTCTAGCAAAGTGTAAAGAAGTACTGGCACAAACCCAAGACCTGCAGTGCAGGGAGTGTTTGGTAATGTGGGTATACTGCAGGGTCTAAATATCAAGGCTAATTTGTACTTCCTTCATACTAGATATATGAACAGATAACCTCTTGAGAGCATGCCTTCCTTGAAGAAGAGTTAAAAGATATAGAGCATCTTGTTAGGTAAACCTTATGTCCGACCAAACGAGCAGTACTGACTCATCTATTGCCAGGCCAACGTACTTCCATGATCTTCAAAAGTTCATTGTAGCAATGCCGCATGAACTCCACAAAGCATGCATCACACCTCTCGTTTATAATCTGGAACAGGAAATCAAAGGTATTCTGACTTCGCGCAAGCCTCACCAGATACTTGTCGAGGTTCAATGCAACACCTCTGTGTCTGGGATCAAAGTTACATCCATTCCAGATCTTTGCATACTGGTTACTTCTAAGCGATCTGCTCCACATCTCATGACTCCTCATGAGTGCATCTTTGTGGAGGTAGCATATACACAATCTGAATCAAGTGTTACGCAAAAACTGAAGGCATATGTCAATTCACACCCATATGTACTTGCTATCATCAAGATCAGAGTAAAAGAACGCTCATGGTCCTTGCCATCACATTCATCGTCCCTCACAAGTAAATACATCAGTGCTGACATTCTCAGCTGGAAAGAATGGGGTCCTGAGTTGTCAGGCACTAACCTGTTCAAGATCGTTCATGATGGGTATACTTGGGTTGATGTTACGGACATTCACATTGACATCTGGGTGCATGAAGGGGATGCCCCCCTTGACCTGGAAGTCAAGACTCCTGGTTACTCTAGGACCTTATATGCATGCAGAGTATGTATTTATTTGCAGCTAAGTTCCCAAACTAAATAGCAAGGCTATATTTTTATAGAATCTTCTCCCACATCAGTCTACCGCCACCTTGGATGCTCTATTCAAGAAGATGATGAAGGGCTTGCAAGACATCATTTTGAAGTATGCTGCAGAAACCTTGACACACACAAAGCCAGGCAGTCTCAGCAAGGAAGAAGGACAAATTTGGATTGAAAGTATTCATGGTTGGGTAACAAGAGCATCACCTATTGATTGGGAAGACATCATTGATCGACTTGAGCATGGCGTGCATGGCACTGCTCATACCTGCTATAGAACCTGGTATTCTTGTTTGCCCAAGTGACCTGTTTCTGAACTTTCCTCAGATAGTGATGAGGGATCCACTGACAGATCAGCCATTGTCAAGCGAGTCAATCTCAATGTTGAGTGAGAATACTTAATGTTCCGTTAGTATTTTGTCACAATCTCAGTCTGAACTTATGCATGCATCCTTACATTTTGTTTCAAATATTGTTTAGTATCGACTTTGCTGTACTCCTGCCTTGTAGCATGTTTGTTTGTTCAAGAAAAGTACAATGGTATATGATGGGTATGGTGTGGACTGGTAGTAATACTCATTAAAAAAATCTTGGCAACCCAGCTTCAGATTTTTACTTTGCCATCCATGGATGATGATTGAAGTTGAATGTCATAGCTGTCCAGGTGACCTTGGAGACTGGAAGAGGCCACCTGAAACACAAGGAGGTCACAACTTCAAAAATGTGCACTCAGTTGGGGATCACACCTCACGGTGCAGAGCAACAAGCCCTCTGCACTCTTTGTTATCTATTCCAGTGTAAAATCAGTTTGATCTGACATGATAAAACATGTATTAAGACGTACTTCTGTTGTACTAATACCATATATGGCTTAATACTAAACTTTGTTGTTCGTGCTTTCACCAGAGATATCCTCAAGCACCCCTTCCAGTGTTTTCACCTGTGAGTCATGGCGAATAAGTATATGATGGTTGGCACTAGTACATATGCCACATAAAGACAGAGAAAGACATATTGATAGCAATTGGAACATATTGTATGTAACCTTACACACAATTGTACTACAAATATACAGTCTGCATAAGTTAAATATCTAATGAATCAGCTGCCAAAGTCGCTACATGTAGAATGATTAAAAATGGATGACTCAGTAATGGTGTACTTACCATAGTCACTGCTGGACATGCAGGCGCGCTTCGCATTTGACCTACTGTGAAACACTGAAGATGAATTGCAGGGAAGTATCCCATTGTTGTTCAACAAGTCATGAGTGAGACCCAGATTGTATTCTGTGTAATCATATCACCTTTTTGTATTGTCGGCCCAGTGCTTGTACAGTTTTGTGAGGATGAGGCTCTCATCACGTTGAGCCTCAGCAAGCTCTTGTTGAAGGCGATAGACTATCTGATGAGCCCTAGTATGCTTGAGGACAAGCTGGGCATCCATCTCATCAAATTCTGTTTGACCCTGATCATTGGAGGAACTGTCAAGGTCTGACTATTTGTAGCAGTATAAGCATCGGATATTTGGTATGTATAACAGTGAGACTTACCTTCAGGAGATCATCCTTGGATGTAAGATTTTGAGAAGCCAATGGTGAACCTCTGGCAGGTGCAGGCATTGCAAACTGCAAAAGGGTGTTGGTCCTCTGAATGGCCCCAACTGCACTTGGGGTGCTGATAGGCAATCCATACTGTGCAGTTCAACGAGGCTCTGTCTGCAGAGCACGTGAATGGTCCACATGTAATGATGCCAGAGTACTTGAGATTGGGACACTGAGACCTAGGCCAGAGGGGGGAAGAGAAGGTGCTCAAGTCTGTGTCAGTGTCAGTGGGATGACAACACTTCCGCATGGTCCATTTTCTTGCACCATGGCTGCCTCGGATGAATCTGCAGGGTTAAATTGACTACTGCCCATATTGACAAGGAAAAGTGAGGTATATAGACTGTACAACTTGGAGAAAAACAAGGATCAACAAAAATTTCTAGCGAGCTGAATTTAATGGTCAGACTACACCAACCTATATTCTTGTTTTCTACCTGGTAACCTGAGTTACAATGCTCTGCTGTCCTAAATGCCTCAAATATTTTCCCAGAGAACGGGGCGTTACATTCCACCTTTCTCAGCCCCATTCAACATGTCATCTGTTGAACTACTGCTATCAACTCAGTGTCCCTCAAGTTCTACCACTGATGGAAGACACCGAGATGGGAGATCCTGCACCAATTGAAGACACCGATATGGGAGATGATATGGGGCCTCCACTGTCGCCTGATCAATGTGACATCTCTCCCCTACATGAGCTGCCACCTGAGATGGAAATCAATCACATGATTGGTCAGATGGAGGATGCAGTACCAGAGGGACAGGATCCACATGCAGCATGGGTAACAGATTACTTTGAGGGGGCATCGAACACGTTTGGATTGGGAAAAACTTTCCTTTCAAAGTTTGAACAGGATGAGTACACAGAATTCCATTGGTCCAATCCCTACTACCCCTTTGTGGATGGGAATGACTGGATAGAGGTGAACTTCCTTTCGAAGTCAAAACTGAGCCTGGCCATGATTGACAAATATTTGACAATGGAAATAGTACGTGTTCGGTATAATCATTGCTAATATATGATTACATGTATTTTAAAGACGAAGCAACTACCCCTTTCCTTCAACATGGTGTGAGACTTACACTCTTGTATCAAATCTCTTCCATCTGGCCTGAGCTGGACTTCTAGGGTTCTCTTCCTCAGCCACAGGACAAAAGAACCTGTCCATCTATATTTCCGCGACGCTCTGGACTGTGTCAAGCTGCTATTCAACCAACTGCATTTTGCGAACAAGATAGATTTTTCCCCATATTGGTTATATACCTCCCCTCAGTGTGATACAAGGGTATACACAGAATGGATGAGTAGCAACAGCGCTTGAGAACTACAGGTGAGTAAAAAATGTTGTGGGAAAGTTTACTGGGGGATAGACAAAGATTCCAATTGGTGGTACATTATGTGGCATCATCCTATCATCCGACAAAACTCATATCACAAATATATGTGGCAGAAAAGTCACTCATCTGTTATTGATTAGCTTGGTGAACATCCAGATGAGTGTGAGGAATAAGGCTTCTGCACATGCATTTCTCCTTCTCGCATTGATGCCAATCCCCAAGTTTCTCCATGATACACCTAGAATATGTTCAGTCCTCGAGGCCTGCCTCTTTCATCTTTGCTTGGACATTGTGCTCAAACCCCTTAAAGAAGCCATGTGGTATGGAGCCATGATGGCTGATCTGCTAGGATATGTTCATTATTGCTTCACCCCCCTTGCTTCCTATATCATCGATACTCCCGAAGCATGCGTACTTTCGAATGTATGAGGCAAGACTTCCCCAGTTACCATAACCTCTTATGAAAACTTCAGTGACTCCTTCCGACATCCCCCACATACCACTGCTGTGATGAAGACTCAGATGCATTCAATTGAGTACCTAGCTGATGATGTTGAGGCATACTTCAAAGCATGCAAAGAATTTCATCTCAATGGAGTCTCCCACCCTTTCTCAAGAGATTGGTTGTTCGCATCACCTTCTCGCTTCCTCAATCCGGAACCCCTTCATTACTGGTATCAAGAATGTTGGGATCATGATGTCAAATGGTGCAGAGTTGCACTTGGTGATGATGAGATTGACTTCTGTTTCTCGATTATTCCCCAGATTACCAGGCTTTGTCACTTCAAAAGCAGTATCACAAAGCTCAAGCAAGTTTGTGGGTGAGTACAAAGGGATGTGCAGCAGTATCTTGTCATTGTCATTGCTGGTGGTGCAGTGCCAAATGTTGTCAAGGCAATCTGTGCCCTGATGGAGTTCAGGTATTTATCTCAAGCACTGGCCATCACCTCACAGACACAGGATAGAATTCAGAATGTGTTGGACGATTTTCACACACACAAGCAGGCAATCCTTGATGCTGGTCTTCGTCATGGAAAGACTATCCTTGATCACTTTCAGATCCTGAAGCTTGAGCTGATGCAGAGCGTCGCTCCAAGCATCTCGCAAGCTGGCTGTGTAATCCAATGGTCTGCTGATACTATGGAACATGCCCACATAGAGGTTATCAAGGACCCAGCTTCCATGACCAACCATCACAACTACAATGATCAAATATGCTGTGCTCTAGACTGTGATAAAAAACGCCAATTGTTTGCTACTGCGTTGGCCTTGAAAGTACCTAACAAAGCCCCTCTTAAAGATCCAACTACTACGATTGACGCAAATGATGATCAGGTGGTCCTTGACAATGATGGTATAGATGATGTCTTAAACGATCTTTGGTCCTCAAAACGAAAACTGACCGACTTCTTCCGACTTGCCATGAAAAATGCCACTGAGTTGACTCCCATGAACAGTTCTCCACTCCAAACCATTGTTGCTGGCTCAACGGCCATTCACCTCAACTTTGATCCCACATATTGTCGTCTACCAGTTGATAAGGTTGCAGAGCTATTCAAACTACCAGATCTCCACGCGGCACTAGCGGACTATGTGAAATGCCAGGGATCTCCCTACTTGAATACATTTCATACTTATCGTGGCCAGAGGCAGTCAAACATGGATACATTGCTTCCATTTTCTGATCTTTGAGTATAGTACAAAGTCCGACTACAACAAAAGTCTTATCACTGTTTGGATGAGTTGGCTGCAACTTATACTGTCAACGCTCACCTGTCTGACCAAACTTGGAAACACGGTCAATACGACCCAGCTATCCTACAGGTAGATCCATCCCATCAATGGCCATTCAGTGGGCTCACAGGTTTGTCATGTCGACATTCAGTTTCTCCTTTGGCCAACAAATCACTCTAGGACATTCTGTTGTTCTCATTCGAATTATCATGTGTCCTGTCTTGCCAAGAGGTGTATGGACTCCCTGGGCGAATTGTGCCCTTGTATATGCACAGCAATTGGATATAGTTCCTCATCAAAACAGTTCAATGGAACCCACCATGGATCTCCATGTATTTAAGCAGGCGAGACATACATCTGGTGAAGACCACAGGGAGGTTTTTCCATTGGACCAGCTGAGGTCTTATGCACATATAGTTCCGTGCTTTGACCATACTGCTAACAATCGTCTTACCCCTTTTAATAGTGTACATGGCTCAGACATCTTTTTTCTCAACAAGTACTTCGACAAGAATTTCTACTATGCCATTTCTCATGTTTTGTGACATCTATCATGCATGTAGAGATTCAACTTAGTATATCAATCCCTGTTTTATCACATAGGATCATACCAATAGTAGAATATGGGAATTTCACCTGTACCATGCTTGAGGCACACAGGCAGGTGCATTCATCATGTGTCATGGTCACTGGAGCCCACACACTAAACTCGCATTTGACACTGGATATAGATCAGATCTACACTAAAGAAAACAAGAAATCTACACACAATGACAAGTCCGACGCAGGAACATACAAATGCATGGACCAATTATGGTGGTGGTGCTGTCACTCACTGACATTGTGGGATTTAGCAGTCGCTTCCACCACTGGTCCCACAGGTGTTTCACAGCCATGTACTACAGGTAGTACATTATACTCCCCTCCCAGATTGTGAGTCGTTTTCTAGGATATGCTTTCCCTATCTCATTCAGCCTTTCTCCTGTCTCTGCTGTCAAGGAGCTGAAATCACAACCACAAGATCACTTGAAAGGCTGGAATGTATGGTCGCCATATACTATGTGCCGATTGGATGGCAGAGTCAAAGCCTAGGCCCCAGCATGTCTGAGGCTGGGTGGGCAGTCAGGAAATTGTTGTTGATTTTGATGAGTCCTGGTGCATTTGATACCTGTTGATTGATGGTCTCTCACTGACATACTGCTTTGTAGCTCCCAGCTCCCATAAACCTTTGCTCACCATGTTTCTTGAATATTGCAAAATATTCTTGATATTGTCTCGACTTCAGGGATGTTATGGTCCTATAATGACCATGTGGCAGTGCCAATGTAGGTGTCCAACATATCCAATAGTAGTACTTTGTACAGATTGTAACTACTGTAGTACATTTTTGAGACTGTCACACTGTGTTGTGAGTATTTGGAGCTGTGGTCATGCTGTACTGAATACCCATGACCATTGTCAAGTATTGTAGGATTTTGTGATCACTGTTGAGCACTGTGTACTTGTATGCCAGTCCCTCTGTGTCACATGACCTACTGTATGGAGTCCCTGAGTGGCTGTGAGCTGCTGTGCTGACATGGGTCATTGTGTGAAATTTGAGTTTTGCTAATGATTCAGTGCTGGACTCATTGCCCATGTCATAGAAGATGTGCGCATCTCATTTCGGGAACATCCTGTCATCACTCGACTCATATCATTGCAATTGATTGATGTGAAATCTAGGGTGGATGTGCTGTTTATGCAGTTCTTCTGGCATGTCCAGCATATATGTCTCAGTTGTATGATCAACCTTGAGGATCTTCATCGGTCCTATGTACCTAGGTATTAATTGCCTAGCACACCCCTTGGGCATCATTAAGTTTTGTGTTGACAAGTATACCAGGTCTCCAACCCTCCATCATTGCACCATTTGTTGGCGTGGTACATTTGGAGAACTCGACTTTTGATGATTGCATCATGCACTATCTCCAGGTTTTCCCTAGCGTGTTATACAAATGTTTGTATGCCTGGAGCTGATGAGGTTTGGCCTTGGTCCAGCCACTGATTCAACATGGGCATGTACCTGTATGTCAATTCAAACAGTGCAAAGCCTATTGAGCTGCTGATACTTGAGTTGATGGCGAATTCAACCATTAGAACCTTCTTGACCCAGTCCATTTGGTCTGGCCATACTGCAGCCCTCAAGATCTGCATG
Organism: Phylloporus cf. gajari; assembly: GCA_038094015.1. Lineage (NCBI taxonomy): Eukaryota > Fungi > Basidiomycota > Agaricomycetes > Boletales > Boletaceae > Phylloporus > Phylloporus cf. gajari. Next base: position 11,429 of record JBBPTF010000062.1, on the reverse strand, counting down.
ATGTTTCATATCGCAAGCTCAGAGGTGCCGTCTGTCTATGGGTGAAACGCAGTTGACATCAATAGTTTCATCCCGATCATGCAATATAGCTCATGCCAGAACACTGATGTGAATTTGGAGTCACGATCTGAGATGATTGTCTCTGGGAGTCCATGGAGACGAACAATCTCCTGAATGTATTTGACTGCGAGCTCAGATGCTTGGACTGTTGTCTTCACTGGTATCAGGTGAATCATTGATGTCAGTCGACACAATACTACCCAAAGGTAGTCGTAGCTGTCACTTGGCAGAAAAGGACCTACAAAGTCCATCACAATTGAATCCCAAGATCACTTAGGTATGGGCATACTGTGCAAGAGTCCCTTGGGTAGTTTGTTTTCTCCCTTGGTCATTTGGCAGGTAGGGCATGTCCTACAGAATTTTTCGACTTCTTGGCCCATCCTTGGCCACCAGTACCATCTGTGGATATAGTCTGTGGTCCTTTGTGAACCAAAGTGTCCCAACGTCCTATGCGCATTGTCAATGACCATTGTGGTCAGGTTGTCTCCCTTGTACTTTGTGTGGGGGAGACATAGTACTTCCTCATCCCCACAATTCATCATGTATATCATTCCATCCTTCAGCTTGAATGCTGAGTGGTGACTCGGTTGCATGAGTATCTTTGTTGACACAGGGTTGTCCCCGTATGCCTTGCAGATCACCTCCAGAAATTCTGGGTGATCTTCATACCTGATCAGCAAGGTTTTCATTGCCTTGGCGGATTCGAGCACAGTGGGATCCTCCTCCACATTGGTGCAAGGGGTGTCCTCCATGGTCCTTTCCTTGGCTGAGGCCATTTCCTGTGCCTCCAATACATGTGCTTCTCATTTCTCAGTGAGTCTTTTACTCTTACAAGGGCTCTTGTCACCCTCAACCCTGAGTGTCTTCAGCTCAAGCCACCTATCATGTGATAGATTGTCTCCATCTGAGTCCAGGCATGTGTCTGCATTCACCCAGTTGATTTCTTCATCATGAGGTTCATCACCTCCTTCTCTATCATAATATTGAGATAGGCAGTCAGCCACTTGGTTCTCCATACCCTTAGCATAGACAATATTCACATTAAATTGCAACAAGTAATCGATCCATCAGATCTGTCTGCTCAACAGCTTACACTGTGTGTTGAGGTATTTCAGGGCCTCATGATCAGTCATGATTGTGAATTTGAATCCAAGGAGTTTATCCTCCCACTTCATCAGTGCTTCAATGATCATGAGCATCTCTTGCTTGAATGTTCAATAGTTTTGCTAAGCATCACTCAGTTTCCTGGACATGAAGCCTATGGGCCGACATGTTTTCCAATCGGGCCCTTGCCCATATACTGTGCCAATGCCATACAATGAGGCATCACAGACAAGCCATATGAGCTCTTCCTTCTGTGGATCTATTGGGTGGAGTATCAGGAATTTACATGCCAGATCTTTGATCATCTGGAAACATCGATTGTGGATTTCCCTCCACTGGAATGGATGTCTGTTTCGTTGAATTCCAGTCAACAGCATCGTATATGCTGAAATGTCTGGCATGAATTGAGCCAGGTATTCAACCAGCCCTATGAATTGCTGGACTTTGTTCAACAATCAAGGGGTTTTCCATCCTTATATTCTGGACATTTTGTTCTGATCGGCATGTACACCCTTTTCATTGATCAAATGACTGAGGCAGTTGAGTTTCTTGGCATACAGGTTGCACTTTTCCTTCTCAAGGTAAAAGTCGGCCCCTTCAAGTATCTTGAATACAATCCTGAGGTGCTCCTCATGCTCTTCCAGTGTATCGCTGTACATGAATATGTCGTCTAGGTAGACATATACAAATCAACCGATATGGTCTCAGAATAGTACTGTCATCAGCCATTGAAATGTAGTGGGTGCATTGCAGTCACCCTGCTGTATTACTTGGGATAGAAAAGTCCCATAAATCGTGGTGAAGGCCATTTTCCAGACATCCTCTGGTTCAATGTGTACCTGTTCATACGCATTTGATAAGTCAATCTTTGAGTGGTATTTTACTCATGCTATGTCCATCCTGATCTGGTCCTGATCAGGGAAAGGAGTAACATCCTTCATTGTGCTATTGTTTCTCTTATGACAGTCAATGACCATTCATAATTTTCCTGTCCTCTTTGGGATGCATAGCATTGGTGTGGCTTGAGGCATGCTCGTCATCACCCACCACTCAGCGTTGGTGTACTTTCGGATCTTCTCCGATAACTGCTGCTTTAGCACATCCGGGCAGTATAGTAGATGATATGCATATTGTTTGGTTTCCTCGATTAGAGGTATTTGGTGATTAACCTTCTGTAATGGAGGAAGTCTTGGGACTACTCCTCCCATTCTCTTATCATATTGAGCAAACCAGTTGACTCGTAACTGGAGTATATCATCACTTTTTAGCAGTTTTCTGATTACTGTGATCCTTGGACCAGTTCTAAGCTTATCCAGGTATTGTCCTGGGGCCTGTCCTAGCTTCAAACCAGCAGTTTTCTTCCTTCCAACTCCCTTCCCCCTCAAGCCCTGCATGGGCTCTTTTGGCCCTACAGGGCAAGATAGTCAGTTGTTACGACCATGCAGGTGCCCAACGGGTGCCCTGTGCTCACTCACTTGACCAGCTGGGTCGTATGTATCCAGATTGACCAAGGTTCCCCCTCAAAGAGAGAGGTGGTTGGCTGCCAAATCCAGGTTTGCCCCTTGCTCACGCAAGAATGGGATGCTGAGGATACAATTGTATTGGTTGATGTTCGCTACATCCATGTATATCTCAGCCATTGTTGTGCCAATCTCAGCCATCACATTTGCACTGTGCAAGATCTTTGACCTGCTACCTATGCAGCCCAGCTGCAGCATCATTTGCTGCTTCAGCTCGAAGGTGCCAAGCTTCATAACCACAGTGAATGTGGGGCTTACAAAATTTCTGGTACTACCAGTGTCCAGCATCACATAGACTTCACAGCCATTGAGCTTGATGTGTAAAGTAGCACAGTTCTGTAGTGCAGCAGGCACTAGGGGCCTCAGACCCAGATCTGATAGCTCTCTTGAGCACAGAGCATATCAGAAGGATTGACCTTCTTCAACTTCAGCATTACGCTGAACACTTAGTCAAGTCAGTCACATTGTGAATAAGTTAACTACCAGCTCAGTAGGAGGTGTGACCCTTGAGACAAACACTCTGCCAAATGGTGTCTCAATTTGCAGATCATTGCTGTAAGCCATAATACAGCACAGTTCTAGCTGCAGGCTAGTATTATCAATCCTTTGAAAGAGGTCAATACAATGTTGTATCTCAACTGGGGTTCTGCCCTGGTGCACCAATGAATTGGTGCATACTGCAGCATCTTCGCTAATTGTGCATAGTGCCTGTCAGTAGTCGACAATATATTCTGTGAGGATATGCAGTGTACTCAAGAGTTTCTCGATATTCTCATGCGTAGACACAGACAGGAATCATTTCCTATGTCCCATCCTTGGTCATATTGTCAATGGGCGAGCTGTGAGGGGTACCTCAATACAACCTCTAGGTTGGCAGATTCTTCCAAGACGTGCCACATGATGTACACTTTTCAAGTGTTGCACTCCAGGCATGAGGTGCCTTCATGAATAGCACCATAGAACCTTGACCAACACCATCATGGTGTAGCTGGAATCATTCCAGGCAATTGAACTGGCGATCTAGGGGCAGGTTCACCCCCTAGGGCTACACTCAGGTATGGTTCCTGATTGAGTTCTGGTATCCCTGGCCAGCTCTCCCAGTCTGAACGATGCCCTGTTTCGGGGCTTTCCTCAAGTTGTGATTGGACATGAAGTTGTCCATCCTCAGCTACCCAGTATGTTCCCCAAGGCATATTAACCTTGACTCAGTCGCCATCAGGGGTCACACAACTGGAGATTTGCTCCATCTCGACAAGCTTGGCTGCAGCTTGATCAATTAACCATAGGAGTTCACTTGCATTTGATCCAGCAAGTTCCCTTGCATCTTCCAAGAAGCAATATGCTTCGATACACTTAGTGTCAATCATTTTAATCTGTTCAGCAGCAATCCTGATTGCAGAAGGTAACAAAGAGGTTTCAGACTCTTCACCGCCCCCAATGCAGGTCTGTCTCCCCAGGTCAACACCCCTGATGTACTCATATCGTGCAATCCACATGAGCTTATTAAGAGCGTGTGTCACGGACACATTTGATGTCTGTAACCCTTTGAAGATGTGCTATCCCCTGCTGTCACAGTCAGCACATTCATCCTGATAGATGATGCCAAATATTGGGTGCCATTCCCAGTTTTGCAGGGGTAGCCCTCTGTTGTCTTCAACTGTCTGCAGGGAGGACCTGTCTTCATGGCCATTTGTGATCGGATCTTCTTCACCATTCTCATGGTCTAGTTCATTCATGCCGTTTTGCGTGACTATTGGTTTGTTTGTCACATTCCTCAGGACAGGTAACCTGTCATATAAGTCCTGCATGGACATTGTATTACATATGACATATTCTTTGTCAGTACTTGCATCTACTTTGCGCATTGCGCCAAAGAAGGCGACTGGCTTGTCATCTTCATCGATGTCTGACACTTCTTTGTATGTGTCAAAGTAGTTGCCCTCAGGTACCTCCTGATCTTCTGAGGTTTCCTCCTCGATGTCTTTATTATCTTCCTTGTCAGTCAGTTCAGGGCTTTCCTGAGGTCATTCTTCAGCAGGGCTTCCTTCCCACACATTCACAGCAAACAAGTGCCATTTAGACATATCGTCCTTTGTGTTTGGTGGTTTTGAACAGTTAGGGGAAATATGCCCCTCCTCTCCACACCTAAAGCATTTCACCTTGGGAAGGAACTTCCCAGGCGCCTTGCCTTGAGCAGGCTTTCCCTGCTGTTTATCCTTGTGGAAAGAGCTCTTATCACTCCTGTCTCTCCCACCAAAACAGGTAGTTTTATTATTATGCTTGTACAGGGTATTACCCTTCCTCACAAACTGAGGCTGATCCCCATGATTGTCGGTTCTCTTCTTGTTGGGATCTTTGTATAGTGTCATACCTTTCTGGGTTACTTTGTGCCCAGCATTATTCCCAATCCAGAGGTGAAGGGTGATTGCCTTCTGAGCAGTCTCTATCCATCTCACCTCTTCAAGAATCTCCTTGATCGTGGAATGCTCGGCTGAGATCCCTTGAGCTTCAAACACTGATCTTATTATTGTGTGGGGTAGTTCATGAAGGAATTTCCTCCTGAACAAATAGTTGTCAGGAGGTTGCACCATCCAGCAAGTGTGCCATTTCAGCTTGTTGTAGAATGCAAGGATGCCCTTCACAGGGTCAAACCTTGTCTTATTGAACTGGTCAGCTGTGTTCTGTGCAGATGCTTCATGGACAAATCGTTTAAATAGTTCGCAAATAAGGAACTCGAAGTTCCATTCTCTCACTTGCCACTCAGGTGATTCCACTTCTTGCTCATACCATTGAGCCGCTATTCCCTCCAGGTATAATCCTATATATAGTACACGGTCTGGGTCATGGGCTAGCCCTGTAATCTTGAAAGTACAGAAGTACTTCAAGATCTGGCTAAGCCAGTCATCGAACTTCTCCAGGTCATCCTGGCCTCCATACTTACCAGGTTTAGGAGGATTCATTGTCTTGACCTCCGGTCTGATGGGCCCCATGGCTTCTCCAACCATGTTGTATATTTTATGAGCATACTGCTCCTGCATAGCATCCATGTAATGGACGTTTCCAGGGGTATATCCCCTGAGGTACTGGTGCCTTTTGTGTGCAGGCTGTGGCATCGCTCCTTGATTCAGACTGTGTGCCTGATCCTTGCTTCTGTTGTGCTCTTCATCCGAGCTTCTATCACTTGAGCTGTCATCTGGATCGTCTCCAGGGGGTCCAGGGGACAGCAGTCCATGTGGAGGTCAGTTATCTCTCATTGGCAATTCTCTGCCACTCCTGTTGTCCCAAGGTTGTCTCAGTTCACAATCATGCAGAGCTCATCTCACTCCTGCCTTGTCTTGAAGATTAACATTGTGACAGCCCATGCAGTCCTGTCTATCTCCTGCCAGGTGTCCAATTTGCTCAGCATCTCATTGCTGATTGATATGATGTATGATGGCATCAGGGTTGTAATTCAGGTACTCTGGTTGTCCTGGGACGTCGGCCAGAAATTCCCTACAAGGTTCTGCCTCAACCCATTGCCCCGCAGGCGCTGGGTTTCTGTACAGATCACTATTGTCCATACTTTTGGACCTTCATACCACGGTCCTTGCAGGTGGGTCTTTCTGTTTGATAGGTCCAGGTCCTTCCTAGTCATACATGTCCTGGCTAGCAGTATCCAGCAGCTCCCTGAGGATTCTCCTCATGCATTCAACCTTCTCAGCTTAGTGCTGACTGGGGTTAATTCCATGGTTATCATAACCATGTGGTCCCTTATTGTACTGGGTCCACAAGAGGGACTGTTCTGCCAGGAACCCATCCATGGATCTCACCATGTCAACCAGGTCCATTAGATCCACAGTGTCAGCTGTTCCACATACTGAGGTCATTCCCTCGCATACTTCTCGGATTAACTCAATTGAGGCCAAATCTCTCATGGCGGGCAATGGTTCCCTGGGTGCAATCCCCAATCATTCTCCCTCTAGCACGGGCGTTGATTCAGCCTGTGGTGTGCTGAGGGGAACTGTGGTGTCACCTTGCTCAGTCAGGGAGCTCATCACTCCTTCTGTGAGATGCACAGATACCTCACACAGCAAGTTCTCCTGCATTCTTGTAGTATTCATGGCATTGAAATCCCCAGGCATTGGGTTGATGGTACCACTGTCTTTGTGGGGTGGCAGGTCTTTCTTCTTTCCTTTTGAGGAAGTCACTGCTGAAGTTGTGGCCGACTGACAAGCTTGCTCATCATTGAACAATTTGGCAGCCTTTGCTGCAGCACACATAAGCGCTCAAGTAGCCGTGCAGCTCATATTGAATACAATTTCAGTGTCAAAAAAGTATAAGGGTTGGTATACCTCACTCCTTGCTTGGCTCACAAGACAGACAGTTCCAAGGTCTGTATTCGAATGAGTAGGTAGGCAAGGGGGTGAGATTGTGATTCCAAGATCACAATTTCCCCCCTTTT
>JBBPTF010000061.1:22321-38966 GCA_038094015.1 Phylloporus cf. gajari | reverse complement strand
ACGACACGACCGTGCGGCCAACTGCGCCACAAAAAGTTGTGGCCCCCGAAGTTGTCGAACCAAAGCCGTCTGCGTATCCAAAAGTTCAGCCTATCAAAGCCGCCCTATACTTTGAAAATGCAGATGACTTTGGGGAATGGCGAATAATTATCAGTACCAATGCGACAAAGAAGCTTCGCGAATTGGCCAAGGGCGATAGGAAAAAGTGTGCTATTGTTGTAAAGAAGATCAAGTGCGTCGTGGGTTGACCCTTGGGATTTGGGGATTAAATATTATGACAGACAGCTTTCGAACGGCCACTTTTCCGACGAGAATCAGAAGAGGCTGAATGGCCCCAGTTGTGGGGTGCCTATATTCGAGGCAAAGATGCAACGCGATCTTCGCCTTGTGGTAAGTCTTTGTTTGTGGTGCATGATCAGTTGTTCACTTCCAGACAGTACCAAGTTGACGTTGTGCCGGACTATGACGGAAATGTGAGTTAATCTTGGGTGCTTTGTGGCCTCGGTCTGATCCATGTCTTCGCAGGCCGAGCGCCAAGGTAACCAAATCCAAGCGTTTTATTGTTTCCTCAGATCTAAACGTTTTCAGTTATCAAAATCTATGGCATATATACCCATACGCAACTGGACCGCATCTGGGATGCGATGGGACAACATCTCGCAGGAAAAGGCAAAGAGTACAATCGACGGTCAGATTTTGTTGTCACTAGACGGGAAATTACTTATCCCGCAACAGCTGCATATTTCGAAATAGGCCAGTGCATCCGGGTGGTGATGTTTATCTTCCGGCTTGCTTCCCACCCGAGAACTCTGAAAATGATACCAAGCCAACGCCGCTCGTACTCTCTGACGAAGACATGGGCCAGGTGTGTTCTCAAAGTTAGATTCCTTGGTTATTATTCACGTCCCTACAGTTACACTCCCTTCTCGTGTACGTATTTTTGCTTTCTTTTATGGGATTGACCAGAACCTGTGGCTATATACAGCCTTGATAAATACATCACCTTTTCTCAGGTTTGTCTCTGTCAGCTCATTCGTGTGGAGTACTGATCATTGCTGTAGGCGTTTTTGCACAGTGCGTATGGTCTTGCATTCGTTCAGCGTGTTTGAAGTTATCACAGGTTTGATTGTAAATCAGGACGTGCAACATGTCTTCGAACTTACGTGTGTTATTTTTACATTGATACAAACTGGTATTTACCATCTGTTTGCAGTCCGCATGAGCGTAAGATCGTCGAATGCAAAACCTCGTGCTATGTTCTGGGGAGAAGTGGTACAGGGTATGGCTGAGGGTCCCTGGCATGAGCACGTCTGGCTCACCTACCGCTCAGCAAAACGACCACCATGCTTTTCAAGATGCTCGGGATTGAAAGAGCATGGCAAATGCAAATGTCTGGCACCAATATACCCAAACCTCGTCAGATATTCGTAACAAAATCGCGTGTCTTGGCAACAAAGGTCGAAGAATATTTCACAAAGCTAATCGAGTCTTTAGCGTTGGCTGGATATTCTCTCGAAGAACTCAAGAAGTTGCAAGCTCAGAGCACAGAATCTGGGTTGGTAGATGCTGACGATATAGACCGGGCAGACATCCCGGAAAAGTATAGTTTATTAGAAGAGAAACACTTTCCTCTCTTTGTGACGTATGATCAGGTAATTTTGATCTCGAGCACCGATCTAGATTGATTCAGTCTGGTTTCAGCTAGCGCGTATGATTGCCGCGGACGTCTTGAGCGGTGACGACCCTGAAGTACAACGTGCCGCGAAATATTTCATCAACACCGATAAATTCAAAGCTGAAGACTCGTTTGTGACATATGACGTCTTCGTCCGAACCTATTGGCCGCACCTTTCCGCGCGGAAAGGTCTCCGTATGTGTTACAATCACCTTACCTATGAGTATGGTTTAACGAGTTGCTTGTAATGTAGAACCGTGGCTCGTCTTCTCGGAGTTCATGGGTGCGTTATCTTGCTCAAGATGGATATGGAGATTTCCGACTCCATGTAGGCGTGATCAAGGGTTCCGAAACGTCGCTAGCATGTTCTGACGGATTTCTTGATGAAAAAACCTACTGCGAACTTTCGCCTCGCACTAACCCCACGTTTGCGAACCATCGGGAAACGCTCTATATGCTTTTCCGAGCATATTGCGACCTTAAAAGAGATCGCCATCATCACGATGTCGCTGATAGAACTCGCGCGATATTGAAGGTGCTGTTAGGAGGCAGCCTATTGAAAGGACAAAAGGTGGATTACCTGTGCGTCTCAGTGTCAAGTCGACAAAATGTTTTTCTTTGCTGAACAGCCTTTCATCTAGCTATGTCGACGAGGCGCAGGACAATCTGCTTATCGATGCCCTCTGTATGCACTTTCGAGTACTTTTTCTGTTGAGATCTTCACGTTCGTTCTAGTGTTGAGACTTATCTGCCGAAATCCCGAAGGACTTTTCTGGGCCGGTGACACGGCACAGACAATTTCAGCTGGAAGCTCATTTAGATTTGACGATCTGAAAGCATTTCTATACCGTATCGAGGTTCGTGTCTACTTACCGATGAAATCAAAACAGATCCGCGACTGATATTTCCCAGCGAGATCATAAGACGCATCTAATTCAAGATCGTGAAGTTGCCGAACCTTCCGTCTTCCAACTTGCAATCAACTACCGTTCGCATGGCGGTATTGTTAATTGCGCACACAGCGTCATTGAACGTATCATGCACTTCTGGCCTGACGCGATTGACAGGCTCAAGCCAGAGCATGGCATTGTGGATGGTCTGAAGCCGGTGTTTTTCCATGGTTGGGATCAGGACGACATGCAGTATGAGCAATTTTTGTTTGGCGCATCGTGCGTGGTCGTCGCTTTTTTGCCTTCACGTTTAATGTTTCTTCAAGGGGGAGCCGTATCGAATTCGGAGCCCAACAATGTAAGTAGGAGGTGTATTGCGAATCACTGAACATGGTCATAAGGGTCTTTCAAGGTATTCTGGTGCGAGATGACGAAGCACTAGAAAAGCTGCGTCAGGAAGTTGGTGAGATCGGGCTTATCATGTAAGACATCAAACCTGTCGTTTCCTTGTGGCACAAATCTATTCTCTCGTTCTAGGACACTCTATGATAGCAAAGGTCTCGAATTCAACGACGTGAGTGTGCAACTCTTCTTGACACGTGGCAGAGTTGATCGATAGATACAGGTCCTATTGTACAATTTCTTTGAGGATTCTGTCATTGATGTATCGGGTTGGCGTGCACTTTTGAACGACGCAGGATTGGACAACAAGGAACTAGCCAAGGTACATGCGCCGCGTTTTGAAAGAGGCGATGGCCGTTTTGCCGGGGTATGCAGTGAAGTATGTGAAACCTGAGACATTGAACCTTCCTGTTGATCGTGTTCACAGCTGAAGTTGCTCTATGTTGGTATCACCCGTGCGAGGAAGAACTTGTGGATCTTCGACAGGTCTGACAAGAGTGAACCCATGCGGGTGAGGGTCAATTACTGCTTTGCAGTGGTGTTACTTACGCAGTAGTAGATGATCTGGACTTCACGGAATCAAGTTCAAAATTGTACGCCAGGGACGGACGTTCCGCGTCTCGCCGTGTCTTCAACCCCAGAGGAATGGGCATCATTCGGTCATGACTTGTTCAGGCACAAGAAATATCCTCAAGCCATGCATTGTTTCGAGAGGGCATTGATGCCACGCATGGTAGCGATCTGCGAGGCTTTCCGCCTTCGAGAGGTTGCTCGTGCAACAGTTGGTGTTGCACCACGAAAGGCTCAGGAAGCAGCTCTCCGCACTGCCGCAGATGCCTTCATAAGAAGCGGCAATGATGCTCCGACAGGAAAGGACAAGCTACAGTACTATCGCAACGCCGCAGAATGCTACGTGCGGGCAGGCGACGATACGGCAGCGGCTAAGGCATATCTTTCCGGTGAAGAGTATGGCCTTGGTGCACGACACTTCAGGAAAGCTGGACTTTTCGACAACACGCTCGAAGTCCTTCACAAGCATTCTCGGAAGATCTCTCCGGACTGTTCAGAGGAACTGTATAACGTATGTCGCTTGTTCTTCTGCAGTAAGCAAGACGGTAAAAGGTGCGTACTTCATCACCTACATACGTTATATCACCCCGACTAATGTATTTGAGCTAGACCAAGTTGGCCGCTATTCTCAACTTTTGAGGAGGAGGAAGAATTCCTCGAGGACTATGACCTTGATTTTGCTCGGGCGGAGTTGTTGGAGACTCATGGAAGATATGTGGAAGCAGCCGAGCTTCACCTGTCAGAGAAGCGGCCACTAGATGCGATCAGGGACCTCTTGAAGGAGAAGGGGTCTCGCGACGCAATCCAAAAGGCCACTGAGATTATCTTGGATGGCCTGTGGCATCAGTGTTCGTTTGCTGTCACTCCCAATGTGGTAGCAACTAACAAAGACATCACCGAACTGTTGAATTTGGCCCGTGAATTGCCTGGCAATTTCATGGACCCGCTGGATCGTCGTGAAGTATGTTTTTGTCGAAAACACCTTGGATCGCATGTCTCATGATTGTTGTAGATCTCCATGTTCCAGCTGATTGCACAGGCAGACTTCACCAAACTCGGGGAGCTCGCCATTGAGTTTATCAAGGAAGACGGTCGGAAGGCGGCAGGGTTACTTGCGCTTGACCATTTCTTCAGTCAACTGCCGGATCTGACATCCTACAAGATACACCAAATGACATCCTTTCTAGCTAAATTCCTGGAATACGCACAACTCCTATATTCCATCATCTCCTACCCCGATCCACTCGTTGTTGATCATATCAAGCGACTGTTCTGTATCAAGGAGGGTTCCAACACTGAGTACGACCTCCACCCTGGTTCCTTCCTCCACAGCTCGACCATAGGCGACGGTGATGCACCTTCGTATTCGCCAGATTCTGCCATATCCCTCCCCAAGAACGATGTCGTCTTATCCCTCCGCAAATACTTGGCAAAGCACCTACGCGAACGGGTTATGGATGAGAATGCCTTGTGTTGTGAATCTCCAGTTTTCTCGCTGTGCCTGACCTTCACCATGACCGATCGCTGTAACTTTGCTGGCTGCGCTAAAGAGCATATCAGACGTGAAGAACTAGACCTCAATCGATACAATTTGCGGCTTGGCATTCATCTACAACAGATACACATTCTTCAACTCATGTTTTCGGCTAATCCATACCCCCTTGTTTCTAGCCGGGCTATGTACGTGGTGACCTGCTCTTTGTATTTTGATAACGTGCTTAAAAACGTTTAGTATGCTGGATTGGCTCTCTTACCTCTATGATGCCCTCAAACCCCCGTCGCATGTACAGGGTTCCATCGCTGATTTCGATCTCTCTCCGATATCCGGTGCTCAGGAGGGCATACGTGTCATGAAGCATTGGGTGCGAGAGGCACTTTACAAGCTGCGACCTGGCCGTCGTGACTACCTCACAACTGTGCTGAGGTTAACGAGCCTCCTTTTCACCTTCGATAGATCTAGCGCTCTCGATTGTATCAACAGGGCCTACTTTAGTCGTCATTCCAAGATCGAACAGCTTTTTTATCTTGATGGTCACTGGGTCGTCGAAGACATTATCAAAATCTTCGACGGTACCCAGTTTCACTGCATTTCAGCAGGCTCGAGATTTCTAACGTGCGTGGCTCCAGGATTCATGACTGCTTCTTGCACTAATTTGTCACAGTCACGTCCTCAAGTCATCGCAAGTGGTGGACTTGTCCGTTTTCTGCGATCGTATAGAAGAGCATATCGGAAAGATATCCATTGCATCGCGCCTGTCTTCCTTACTCTACCCTCCGCTTGATGGCCTTGTGCTCCCTCGGGCTTGGCTCCTAGCAAACCATGATCTTTCCAAAAAGAAGAGCGTTTGGGTCGGAGCCACACTGGAGTCTGTGAAGGGATTAGTAATGCATTTACAGTCGGACACCGCCAATCGTAAGGAGTTTCAAGCGTTAACAATTGAAAGAGCAAACTAATTTAAACCTCCAAGCAATCTACACGCTTTTAGACGCCAAGTTAACACCAGCTCTCCGGCATGTCTTCATATCCAGAATGTTGGTCTTCTCGCTGTCCTATCTAATGATTCACTAACAACTTCTGAAGTTGCAGGGCACTCTGTTTTCGTACGTTCATCGACTTATACACGCTAATGGCCCGTATCTTAACGACAATTATAGTGATGTTCAATGTCGTACATCGTGAAACCCAACGGGGAATCAAAGACATATTCAGCGCTCTGCGTCCTGCTGATCCCACGCAAAGAGCCCACCCCATGTATCGAAAGTAAGGTGCTCTTCAATTCCCAATATTCTCGGACCTTATACGGCCCCCAGGTATGTGGAAACTACCGACTATTTGAAGGCCGCACTCGAATACGACAACGAATCTAAAGTGGTTATTCAAGATGTGGTACAGCTTCTCCATAAGAAAAGAAACATACTGCACGGCCGACCATTGCGACTACCTCGCGTCAAGGAAATCTATTTCACGAGTCCCTCTGAAGTCCCGTCTCTCTTGTCCGCTCAATTTGTGGACGCTCTCTCAGAGCTACATCTTGAGACGCCAGCTGTCATCTCTCGAAACGCCGCTCAGATCGAAAAGGCGCAGCCCGAGGTGACTCAAGAGCCTGCACTAGCATCAGACGAACCCGCGCTGATAAACGACCACGAGCCAACCGAAAAAGAGATCTCGTCCGCCAAGAAGATTCAAGCCACCTACAGGCGGTACTGCAAACGCCGCGAGGCCCAGACGCGCGCCTTTGGGAGAGGGCTCGAGGCGAAGAAGAACAGGGCGTTCGCCAAGTGCGTAAAGTATGTTTACGCATCCAAGTGGGGGAAAACGCCATATCGCACCCTGTATTTGTGGGCATTACCGCAGCTTGTCGTATGCCTTGACAGAGCTGTGGAGATTGCGCACGACGTCAAGGACGAGACGAAGCGACAGCTCTCGGCGTCACAGAATCACGAACGTCTTGAGGAACGGGGCATGAAAATGAGCAAGATATGGTGAGTACGGTGAATACGGAAGCGTTCCTTTTCAATGACCATTCTTTGCTAGTGCCCTGCTCAAAAACGGCCACCTTTTGCAAAAAAGAATCGACCCAAGCGCCAGTATGCATCAGCCTCAGAACCGCGACAAAGCGGCGTTGAAAAAGGCTGTTCTTGAGATCAAAGATATCATTGATAACCTCTCTGTCCCGGCTCCCGATATCCAAGAAGACTTTGAATTTGTGTATGAATATGTGATGGTCGAGAAAGAGCAGACTCCCAAACCAGAGAAGCCAGAGTTGAACACGGAAGATCTGGATATGTACTACGAATATGATTACTGACAGAGGAATGTACTTTTAGTCGTGCTTGAATGAGACACGTCCTAGGATTCTATCGTCATGCAGATTGGCTCCGCGTCCATCATCTTCCGCCGGGTGTAATCTAGAACCTGGTACGCGTTGAATATTTCATTAATTCTCCAACGTCACTCGAATCGGAGGACTTGGAGAATCGGGTCCACAGGGATAGCAAGTATACCCGATACTGCGATTTATAAAAGATGCTAACTTCATGTATTCGTGCACCCCATGAAGCTGCCGCCCACTGAGATGAACTCAATCTGGACATGTCGACGACACTCGGGCTTTACCCGCAACGACTGGGTTCGTGTTCAGGGCCGTCTGCGAGGTGGGAAACAACGGACTCGGAGACGATAACGTGTGAAGAGGATGGAGAGAGTAGAGGAAACGATTCGAACTCGAGTTTGGCTTCGGCGGTGATCGTTCAGAAGTCTACCGGGAGGTGTTGTAATCTCTGCGGAAAGTGTGTTCAGCGAACCATTCTGTGGTCTTGCAAGGCATGACTGACCGAAAAAGCCTCCTCTTCACTGTTTGCATTGGCCGAGGTCTCGATAAACCCGATTATTGTTCACGCCTTCGGAAGCGTGTTCAGTGTTGGATTTCGGCGTGTCATCGATGAATATTCGAAACCAAGAGTACCACATTGAAACTCTGGATTTCCACAGACAAACTACGACTTTTCTTATTGGCTGAAGGAACTGAACTAGCCCAAAAAAGGGCTTATCGCTCGTCCTGCCAAGTGCCAACGCCACAACCAGATGCTACTATCGACGGTTTGCCCCTTCGCTTACCCAAACCTCATAAGACAGGTCTGGTCACCAGACTACTAAGAGCATACAAGGTTTGATCATGAACAAAGACGGGCAGCACGCCTTTGAACTCACGTGTGTGATTTTCACGCTACCAAAAGTGAGCGTTAACTATCCGTTGACAGGCCACAAGAGCACAAGATTGTTGAATGTGAAACCTCGTGCTATGTTTTAGGGAGTAGTGGTACTGGGTGCGGTTGGTGGATGCTTGTGTGAACATGCTTGGCTCACTTATCGTCAGTAAAACGACTGTAGTGCTCTTCAAGATGCTTGGGATTGAAAGAGCATGGAAAATGCAAATGTCCGGCAGCAATATTCCCAAGCCCCGTCAAATATTCGTCACAAAATCCTGTGTCAAGGCAGTAAGAGTCGAGGAATACTTTACAAAGCTACTTGAGTCTTTGGAGTTGGCGGGCTATTCTCTCCAAGATCTCAAAGCCCGGAGTAGGAATCCATCTGGACCTCGGGTTTGCATCCCGACAAAGTATAGTTTGTTGGAGGAGAACCACTTTCCTCTCTTTGTGACGTTTGATAAGGTGGTTTTTGATCTTGAACATGGATCTCAATTGATTCTCCCCTGGTTCCAGCTTGCACAGATGATTGCTGCAGATGTTTTAAGTGGCAATAACCCTGAGGCACAGCACGCTGTAAAATATTTTACCAATACTGACGAAATTGAGGCTGAAGACACGTTTGTGACATATGATGTCTTCGCTCGAATCTATTGGCCCCGCTTTCCACAGCGATTGACAAAGGGTCTTGGTATGTACTGAAGTTACCTTACAGAACTGTACCTTGACGAGTCACCTGTTCCATAGAACCCTGGCTCGTCTTTTCAGAATTCATGAGTGCGTAGTCTTGATCGGGGTGGTTTCAGACCTGGCCAACTCCCTTGGCGTAGGTGTCATAAAAGGGTCGGAAAAGTCGCTGGCATGTCCTGGCAGATTTCTTGATAAAGCGACATACTGTGCGCTTTCAGCTCGTTCCCACCCCATGTTTGCAAATCATAGGCAAACACTCTATGCACTCTTCGAAGCATATTGCAAGCTTAAAAGGGAGCTCCGGCACCACGATGTCGCTGATAGAACTCACGCAATATTAAAACCATTGTTAGGAGGCGGCTCATTCAAAGTGCCAAGGGTGGATTATCTGTGCGTCTAAATGCTGAGCTGACAAATGTTTGTCCTTACTGAATGGCATGCTGTGATCCAGTTACGTTGATGAAGCGCAGGAAAATTTGCTCATCGATACTTTGTGTATGCCTTTCATCGTCCTTCGTTTTATTTAGGGTCTTCTGATTTGTTTTAGTGTTGAGACTTATCTGCCGAAACCCCGATGGACTTTTTTGGGCAGTTGACACAGCACTGACGATTTCATCTTTCAAGTTTGATGATCTGAAAGCCCTTTTGTACCGTGTCGAGGTAATGCTTTATTTGAGTCCAATGATGTGATCTGCATATAACAGATGACTCACAGCGAGACAACAGTCTCAGACATCTGATTCAGAATTGCTCGGTTACTGATCCTTCGGTATTCCAACTTGCAATCAATTACCATTCCTGTGGCAGTATTTTGAACTGTGCAAATAGTGTCATTGAACGTATTCTGCATTTCTGGCCAGATACAATTGACAGACTCCAGCCCAATGAACATGGTACCATAGAAGGTTCGAAGCCAGTATTTTTTCGTGACTGGGATCAGGACACTGTTTGGTATAAGGAATTTTCTTTTGGAAAATCGTGCGCAGTTGTTGCTTCTTGTCTTCTCCACATCTAATTTTTTTCAGGGGCAGCCAAATCGAATCCGGGGCTCACCAATGTAAGTGTGAAATAAGTCACGAACCACACCGCATGTTCGTGAGCCATTTTAAAGGCATTCTTGTGCGAAGTGAAAAGACCCGGGAGAGACTACGACAGGATATTGGAGACAACGTGGCGCCTATAATGTGAGACAGTGAAAATAATAGCTGGTTGCAAGCATTCATTACTCCCCCTCTCATACTAGGACTTTCTACGAGATCAAAGGTCTAGAATTTAATGACGTGAGCCTGTAGTTCGAGTTTCCAATTCCTTGTAAAATTCATACTCGCATATAGGTCGTTCTGTATAACTTCTTCGAAGACTCTGCTATCAATCTATCACAGTGGTCTGTGCTGCTGAACGGCGCAGAGGGTGAAGTCGATGGGAAAGATTTGGCTAAGGAATATGCGCCATCCTTTGAAAGAAACAAGGGGCGTTTCGCAGCAGTTTGCAGTGAGGTATGTTTAGCCTGAAACATCTAGTTTTCCAACTGATGTTGCCTATAGTTGATGTTACTACACATGGCCATTACACGTGCGAGGAAGAACTTGTGGATTGTTGACAACTCTGAGCGGAGCAAGCCTATGTGGGTGAGAGATGCATCACCTGTCTTGTGTGATATATCTTACACTACTGTAGATGATCTGGGCTTCACGCAATCAAGTTCAGACCTGTACACTATAGGGGGACGTCTGTTGATCTTTTTGACGTAATGTAAGTATGATGACCCCTGGACGGGATCCCTGAACAATGATTGATTCTCCTGCAGTCAAACGGACTGTGTAGTAGTTCCCAAGGGGTACTCTATATGCATGTTCTGCATTTCATCGGGCGATCAAAAGTAAAAGATGACGCCGACACCCCAAGTATCTACCTATTCGTATTGGACGTACATTGTTTACTGTATAATCGGTCATCTGGGATGTGAAGAAGTATTTCCTGGGCTATACCAAAGGGGAGTAAGTGTCAAGTCTGACTTGTCATGCATATCGCCTCCTTCCAATCTCCATCCCAAAGGTCAAGGTACTATGTTAACTTGCCCTGGCTGAGACAAGGTTCAAACCGACTGTTGCCGCACTCTCGAAGCAGGTCACAGTCTTGAAAAACATGCTTGTGTCTTCGGTGACCTGTGCAACAATTGACACTTTCCAGGGATGACGTAGTAATTGTATTCTCGAGTGGGATTCATAGATGATTCAGACAGCTAAACAGGGTATTAATCAGATGCGCCAGGCAGGGTATGACTTTATTTGTGATTGGGCTTCAATGGTGGAGACGTGTGAGGTGGATAAATGGGCCATCGATAATCCTCCTTGTTGGCTTATGGACATAGGCGAACCAAGGAGGTGAGATATGAGGAACGCTTTTTCAACATGTCAGAAATAGACTTGGGGAATAGCGCCTGATCGCACTCACCTCCAGCTATGCCTTACTCTACCGATTCCTGGAATTGAAGAACCCACTCGCGTCATCGCTTTGATTTATAACACAGTCTTCGGCATATGAAGAAACCCCGGGGGCACTCTTGTTCATGCCGGATTGACATTAAAGATTTGATCTTGATATATGCTGGCACCGAGGCGGGTCTGGCTGTCATTGCAATGTGGGGCAAACACGACATTTGAGATGGTAGACTACGCCCTGTGGAGACTCACTGTTGTACTCGGACACCTTGACAGACGCACTTGAGCGCGCCCCAGCACTGGCGAGGAACCAAGCTGGATGTGGGGGAGCACTGTCTGCGAAGCGACTCTTCTGCCATTAGTTAGCACAAATGGATAAGGGTATAAAGATGCACTACCTGCTGTAAAAGACATTACAAGACGTATGTCAAAACGGATCGTGATGCTGCTAGAAGGCTATCTGATTCACCGAGGGTCGAGGCAGAGAGCAAGTACTCGACATCGTTGTCAGTGCCAGGGATCCAGTGGAAATGGTCATTGCGTGCGCTATAGCCTGTTCGACACTGTCATACACGATAATCGGTCACTGGTGCGACAGTGCGACAGTCACATTCAACTAAATTGCTTTAGAACTGGTCTGGATGAGGTCGTGATTGAGTTATAAACAGTCCGATGGATGCAGGCATGCCTGGCGAGGTTGTGGCCCAAACAACGTGGGTCAGCCGACGCGAACTTTGTTCTCCA
The DNA here is from genome assembly GCA_038094015.1 of Phylloporus cf. gajari. Taxonomy (NCBI): domain Eukaryota; kingdom Fungi; phylum Basidiomycota; class Agaricomycetes; order Boletales; family Boletaceae; genus Phylloporus; species Phylloporus cf. gajari. The sequence continues at coordinate 26,847 of JBBPTF010000061.1, read as the reverse complement.
CTAGTGTCCCATCCTTCTACATTTCTAGCCCGGCCTTGCCTTCCCCGTGCGCTGTTATGTTCCCCTTTCTCTTGCTTCAGCATGGCCTTGCTCTGCCACTAAAAACGTTCACCATGATCGACCCGACTCGTGTCTTTATGCATCACGGAATCGTGACAAAAGCGTGTTGAAAAAACCCATTCTTGATCTCAAAGATACCTCCCTGTCCCGGCTCCCAGTATCCAAGAGGACTTAAATTTTGATTTCGTTTACGAATACGTGATGACTAGGAAGGCGCAGGTTCCCAAGCCGGAGAGGTCAAGAGTCGAACGTGGAGGGTCCTGGGATTCTGTCACTGTGTAGATCGGAGGCCCCACCGCGTCCGCCGTCTTTCGCTGAAATTAATTATAATTGTCTCTCACTATGTTGAACATATACGTTGAGATTTGGGTAGTTGCCTCGCAACCTCATTGACCCTCGAGTGGGTGGCTTAGCGGACTGGGAGAAACGGGCCTCTGGGGATGGTAAGTCTCAGTACTAGATACTGTAATCCATGAGAGGTCCTATTTGCGTATCCCGTGTAGTTGCTGCACGGCGAGTTGATGTCAAGTTGAACGCCCTCACCCACACGGACGAATCCCCAAAACGAATTGTAAAAGCACATGCTACAAGAAAGTTGTTACGCTGCCGTATTACAAGGGAAGCTTATGATGAATGCCTGCAAATGTGGACTCAGCACCACGAAAGGTATAATAGGCAACATTTACTTACTTCACCAACCCATCGCTTGGATGGCCTGACGGGCCGCTTCTTCTTTTGCAGTTTTTGTGTTGCTGCCTATTCCAGTACCCTGAAGTTTGTCGTTGACTACAAGCGATATGAGTCGTAGTCAGGACGAGGGGGTATAGGCGCTCACCGTAGCACTTGGCTGTCCAGCGAAGATTGTGGGAAGGTCCCTCCGGTTCTGTGTCCCATTTAATGCCAATGTGCTGCTTGGCACACTTTTGGTTAAACGAAGCGAGTATGCTATCTTGTGCGGGCCTTTTTGAGTGTGGTTGAGGGGCGGCATCGGGTTTTTTTCCTAGCGCCGCAAGAGGTTCCGACCCGGGGTTGATGAGACAGCTGATCCAAGGGACGAGCGTCTGCAGCCCATCCTGCACATATACTGCCCCCACATAGGTGTGCAAGAGGCGGCGCTCTTCCTAGTGGGTGTCAACGACGTTGTGAGAAAGCAAGGGACTCATCTTACAGTCGGAGTGTCTAGTTTGTGACGTTGATCCTCCGATATCCTTACCTTGGACTTTAGTTGGTAACAGTCGAGCCACTGTTTGATTTGGCTATCGCCCATTAGTTCTTTGTGCTTTGCCTGTGGCAAGGTGATGAATAAATGCACATATAACACAACGATGTGATCTACGACGTACGGAGAGTCCTGAAGGTGGGATGACGGGCTTCTGTTGGAACAAGGCATGCATGATGGCCATGCTGAGCGCAATGTGGCCGAGTTCCACAAAGCGCCCCGCATCGTCATACTCTGCCTTGTCTGGAGACGAAGAGGTGTTCCGCAAGGACGTGTGAGTGAAGACTTCGAGGGCGTGATCGCCCGTGAGGGGTGGTAGCGCCGGGGTGTCGTTCATGTCCAACTCGAAGCCACAGTGGGACCCCGGTAATCCCCACAGAGGTTCAATTCGGTGTGCGGGCAAATGAGGATCAGAAGGGTGGCCATAAATAGAGAAGCGTGGGTAGCGTCGTACTTGAATCTATCAAGCGAGTCTGGTATGTATACAGACAAAGTGACGATCACTTTACTTTGACTCGGGTCTAATCCAAAACCACTTCAACTTGAGTTCGATGGGTACATTGTAGCCATGGGTCAGCGTGAAGGCGCGGACTAGTACTCGTATCGCCGAATGCGGGCCCAAGATTGGCAAATTCGAAAACTTCTGTACTTCCTGAGCAAGTATTCCTTTGGAGCTGACTGTCTTTATGACTTTGATGGTGACAGCCCACAGGACTTCTTCCGCAACACTACATAACTTGTAAACCAACCTAATGCACTTCGTCTCCCTTCCTATCGGAACTACCGTCCTGACGATATGTGTCATCGCTACGGCGCTTATTGAGCCTCGGACCACTCGCGGGGACTTTTTCTGCTAGCTGCTAATGCGAGTCGGACGGTGACAGTGGCTGCGTCCCTACTTCTCATCACCTCCCTTGACGCATGGTCACTGCGGAATGACTGTCCTCGATCCGCAAACTTTTGCTGCGAGCATGCTTGCTGATAGCAAGGGCTTCGCTGTGGCTCTGAGGAGCCTTAGGTCCTGTTTAGCGGGTTCAGACCATCCGCTGATGGAGACAACGGAGATTAATTTGTCAGAGCACCGTCCGCTCGATGTAATTAAAGGCCTCTTAAATGGAGTTCGTGACGCTGTCAAAACGGCTGTCCAAATCCTCCTGGATGAGTTGTGGCGTCTTTATTCGTTTGCAACTGCTCCCGGAGACATGGAGGTTGACCAAGATATCACTGAATTGTTGAACTTGGCTCGCCAGTTTCCTCCTGATTTCGTGGATCCATTGGATCGTCATGAGGTGAGTATGCACAAGTTGTTGGAGATGATTAGTCTCTAATTACTACTCTTAGCTGTCCATGTTCCGGGCGATCGTGCAGGGAGATCTCGTTGGCCTTGGGGAGCTAGCAAACGAGTTTATCAAGGGAAATAGGAATGCAGCAGCGTTACTTGCGCTTGATCATTTCTTCAGTCAATTGCCAGAACTGACATTCTACGAGATACACCAAATGGCATCCTTTCTGACTAAATTCCTGGAATACGTTCATCTTCTCCATTCCATCATCTCCGACCCCGATCCACTCGCCGTTAATCATATCAAGCAACTGTTCTGTCTCAAGGGGGGGTCCAACACTGAGTACGACCTCCACCCTGGCTCTTTTCTCCATACTTCGGTCACAAACGATGATGATGCACCCTCGTATTCACAATATTCGACCATATCCCTCCCTAAGAACAGTGTCGTCTTATGCATCCGCAAGTACTTAGCGGGGCACCTACGTGAGCGGGTCATGGACGAGAACACTTTGTGCTACGATTCCCCGGTTTTCTCGCAGTGCCTGACCTTTATCATGACCGGTCGCTGCAACTTTGCTGGCTGCGCTAAAGAGCATGTCAAGTGTGAAGAACTAGACCTCAAACGATACAATCTGCGACTTGGAATTCATCTGCAACAGATACACATTCTTCAACTAATGTTCTCAGCGAAGTCGTACCCTCTCGTTCCCAGTCGGGCTATGTACGTGGTGATCTGCTCTTGTATATTGAATCGTGCTTAAAACGAAACATATAGTATGCTGAACTGGCTCTCTCACGTTTATGATGCACTCAAACCCTTGTCTCACGTACAGGGTTCCATTGCTGATTTCGATCTCTCTCCGATACCCGGTGCTCAGGAGGGCATGTGTGTCATGAAGCTTTGGGTGCGGGAGGCACTTTACAAGCTGCGACCTGGCCGTCGCGACTATCTCACAACCGTGCTGAGGTTAACGAGCCTCCTTTTCACCTTCGACAGACCCAACGCTCTCGATTGTATCAGAAGTGCCTACTTCAGTCGTCATTTCGAGATCGAACAGTTCATATATGAAAATGGTGACTGGGCCGCTGAAGACATGGTCAAAATCTTCGACGGTACCCAGTTTCACTGTATTTCAGCGGGCTCGAGATTCTTAACGTGCGTGGCTTTCAGGATTCATGATTGCTTCTTACGCTAAACTCGTCGCAGTCACATTCTCAAGTCATTGCAAGTGGTGGACTTGTCCGTTCTCTGCGATCGTATAGAAGAGTATATTGGCAAGATTTCCATTGCATCACGCCTGTCTTCTTTACTCCACCCTCCGCTTGACGGCCTTGTGCTCCCTCGGGCTTGGCTCCTAGCAAACCACGATCTTGATAAAAAGAAGAGCGTTTGGGTCGGAGCCACACTGGAGTCTGTGAAGGGATTGGTAACGCATCTGCAGTCGGACACCGCCAATCGTAAGGAGTTTCGAGCGTTGACGATTGAAAAAACAAACTAATTGGAACCCATAAGAAATCTACATGCTTTTAAGCACCAAATTAACACCAACTCTCCGCCATGTCTTCATATCCAGAATGTTGGCCTTCTTGCTGTCGTAACTAATGACTCACTAATGACTTCTGAAGTTGCAGGGCACTCTGTTTTTGTGCGTTCATCGACTTTTACAGACTAATGACCGTGTCCTAACGGCAATTATAGTGATGTTCAACGTCGTAAATCCTGATATCCGACGGGGAGTCAAAGACATATTTAACGCTTTGCGCCCTGCTGACCCCACGCAAAGTGCCCACCCCATGTATCGAAAGTAAGGTGCCCTTCATTTCCAGTATTCCCAGATCTCATACGGTTCACAGGTACGTAGAGGCCAGTGAGAGCACCGACTATCTAAAGGCTGCACTTGAATACGACACCGAAGCTAATGTGGTTATTCAAGACGTAGTACAGCTTCTCCATAAGGAGAG
>JBBPTF010000061.1:3559-22222 GCA_038094015.1 Phylloporus cf. gajari | reverse complement strand
AGGCAAAGTGCATGTCAAACCGCTGCAAATGCCTCGCGTCAAGGAAATCTATTTTACGAGTCCCTCCGAAGTCCCATCCCTATTGTTAGCTCAGTTTGTGGAGGCTCTTTCTGGACCAAGTCTCGAGACACCAGCGGACATTCCGGATGGGCCAGAGGAGGCGACAGATCAGCCTGCGGTGAAAAGCGACCACGTGTTAGCTGAACAAGAGATCTCAGCCGCCAAGATCCAAGCTACCTACCGACGATACTGCAAACGATGCGAGGCGCAGACCCGCGCATTTGGGACAGGACTTGAGGCAAGGAAGAATAAAGTCTTTGCCAATTGTGTGAAGTATATTTATGCTTCTAATTGGGAGAAGACTCCGTATCGCACCTTGTATCTGTGGGGATTACCGCAACTTGTTGTATGCCTCGACAGAGCTATGGAGATTGCATGCAATTTCAAGAACAAGATAAAACGCCAGATTTTACGAGAGAATCTTGAGCGTCTTGATGAACTAGCAATGCAGATGAACAAGACAAGGTGAGTACCGTGAATACAGAAGCATTACTTCCAGATGACCATTTTCTGCTAGTGCTCTGCTCAAAAGCGGTCACCTTTTGCAAAAAAGAATCGACCCAAGCGCTAGTATGCATTAGCCTCAAAATCGCGACAAAGCGGCGTTGAAAAAGGCCGTTCTTGACGTCAAAGATATCATTGATAGCCTTCCCGTCCCAGCTCCTGATATCCAGGACGACTTTGATTTCGTTTACGAATATGTGGTGGGCGAGAGAAAGCGGGCACTCGAACCAGCGGAACCAGAGCCGAACATGGAAGCTTTGAAAATGTATTATTGGTATTACTGACAGAGCGCTGTACCGTTGGTTATAGATGTGATTCTATTGTGGTGCAGATTCGTGGCTCCAATGCTGGCGATTCTGCAGCCTTCTACCGAGGGAAATTTGGTTCGCCTCCCATCTATTGCGTGCCGGCTGACTATCGAGCCGGAGGTATAATGGGGGAGACTGATGAACAAATCGCTCGAATTGGGTATCTGTCCCTTGTATTACAAGTCAAGGAGTAGTATTTCTTGTGACTTGACTGCATTGATCACGTCATATACTGACCATCGTCCTCGCGTACTACAAGCAGGGGTTGCTGCTTTTCTCTATAGCCAGGCTGAAGTGTTTTGATGGAACGGGATACACCAAGATCTAGTAGGATGGTATTCGGCACGCGGAAAACGAAGGAACTCGGAACAGCGTGAAACCGTCAGAGCTCAGGCAGCAACGATTCAAACCAAACGGGGGGCAAAATAACCAAGGACCGCCTGCGCGGTACGCATGCCACAAGATATTAGCTTGGAACATGTGCTTAGTCTTCAAAGCTGCTGGCGGAACTGAAAGGAGGGATCGTGCCAGTGATCTGGCAGTGTCACCGTGACTGTTGTGGGTCCCAAGTTCGCACGACTCCAACTGAGAAACATTGCCTTTGCTCATAGTCTGGTGACCAGCCCGTCTAAAAGAGGAAGTGCTTGGGGCGAAGCATTCCGTCCGCTTACCCAAACCTCATAGACAGGTCTGGTCACCAGACTACTTTGCTCATATTCTGCGCCGGGTAACCAATCTCAAGGGCCTAGCTCTACAAGGTCACTCCTGTTGGAATTAGTGGCTGTACCATCTCCAATTTCGCACCTCTAGGAAGTTGTTTCTCATATACTTGGTATTCATCATCCCCGCCTCGGAAGCGCTCGTCCAACCAGGCGCCACTGCCGGTACATCCGAACTAGGCTAGGCGCTACTTATATCCAACGCAAGCAAGGTTGGAGCTACAGGTAAGTCATATCATAAATAATCTACACTAACCACCTGTCATTTAGTGACTCCTACTCTCACCTGATCAGTGGCGACAATGACGCTGATACTATCAACACAGGCCCGCTCCCGAGGGCCAGAACGAAAGGTCAAAGAGGTCTCACCAGATACGACCAAGTCGAGAGGACTGTATCGGAAGTCGAAGCGAATGCTTCGATAGCATCGGGACATGTTGAGGACGATGAAACGGAGTCGAAGAAGCTGCAGGAAGCACCAGAACAAGTCAGAAGACGAATGGAGTGCGCAGAGGAGGGGATCCCACCAGAGAGGCTCCCAAACGACCCAGACGAGCCAGATCGTGAAACGGACGTACTAGATGTCGCCCACAGAGTCCAGGGAGGCCCCTAGACCGTCCCTAACCCACATCGAGTCGATCCGAAAGCGCAGAGTCGAGGTCCAGGCCCACCAGGCCATAATCATGATTCTTTGTTGCTCCGACATCATCTGCTTGTACCATTCTACAACTAGCCCCATTGTAGCCACCTTTGTTACATGTAACTCACAATTTTATTTTGCGTCTTCTTTGACCGTAGTGCCTGCATCATTTGTCCTTGTACATACCGACGCACTTCCTGGAAAACAAGGGCCCTGCTGGCGGAGCGCGGCGCTAACCAAGTTGTGTCATTGCTGTGGCGGTTGTTGGCCTCGTGCCATTCACGGGGCCTTTTTCCTACTAGCTGCCAAAAGATACGACGGTGTTTTCGTCCACTACCTCGCATTGCCTCCCTTGATGCGTGGTCACGGCAGAATGACCGGAGTCCTCGATCCACAAACTTTCGCTGCGAGCACTCCTGCTGTGGCTTTGAAAAGCCCCAGGGAGTCCTGTTTAGCAGGTTCGGACCATCCGATGGAGGCAACGAAGATTAATTTGTCAGAGCACCGACCGCTCGATGTAATTAAAGGCCTCTTAAATGGAGTTCGTGACGCTGTCCAAATAGCTGTCAAAATTCTCCTGGATGAGCTGTGGCGTCTTTGTTCGTTTGCAATTGCTCCCAAAAACAATATTGTGGTTGACCAAGACATCACTCAACTGTTGAACTTGGCTTGCCAACTCCCTCTTGATTTTGTGGATCCATTGGATCATCATGAAGTATGTTGTTGGAGACGTTTATGACCACATTTCTGATTACTTTTCTTAGCTATCCATGTTCCAGGCGATCGCACGGGCGGATTTCGCTAGCCTTGGAGAGCTAGCCAGCGAGTTTATCAAGGGAAACAGGAAAGCAGCAGGGTTACTCGCGCTTGACCATTTCTTCAGCCAGTTGCCGGATCTGTCGTCCTACAAGATACACCAAATGACATCCTTTCTAGCTACATTCCTGGAATATGCACAACTCCTCCATTCCATCATCTCCTACCCCGATCCACTCGCTGTTGATTATATCAAACTACTGTTCTGTATCAAGGAGGGTTCCAACACCGAGTACGACCTCCACCCTGGTTCCTTCCTCCACAGTTCGACCATAAGCGATGGTGACGCACCTTCATATTCGCCAGATTCTGCCATATCCCTCCCCAAGAACGATGTCGTCTTATCCCTTCGCAAATACTTGGCAAAGCACCTACGTGAGCGGGTCATGGATGAGAATGCCTTGTGTTGTGAATCTCCAGTTTTCTCGCTGTGCCTGACCTTCACCATGACCGATCACTGTGACTTTGCTGGCTGCGCTAAAGAGCATATTAGGCGTGAAGAACTAGACCTCAAACGATACAACTTACGGCTTGGCATTCATCTGCAACAGATACACATTCTTCAACTAATGTTCTCGGTTAATCCATACCCTCTCGTTCCCGGCCGGGCCATGTACGTGGTGACCTGCTCTTGTATTCTGGTATCATGCCTAAAAACGTTTAGTATGCTGGATTGGCTCTCTTACCTCTATGATGCTCTCAAGCCCTCGTCCCATGTACAGGGTTCCATTGCCGATTTCGATCTCTCTCCGATACCTGGTGCTCAAGAGGGCATGCGCGTCATGAAGCACTGGGTTCGAGAAGCACTTTATAAGCTGCGACCCGGTCGTCGGGACTATCTCACAATGGTGTTGAGGTTGACAAGCCTCCTTTTCACCTTCGATAGATCTAGCGCTCTCGATTGTATCAACAGAGCCTACTTCAGTCGTCATTCCAAGATTGAACAATTCTTTTATCCTGATGGTTTCTGGGTTGTCGAAGACATTATCAAAATCTTCGACGGTACCCAGTTTCACTGCATTTCAGCAGGCTCGAGATTCTTAACGTGCGTGGTTGTTGAATTCATAACCATTTCTTGCACTAAGCTTGTCGTAGTCATGTCCTCAAGTCTTTGCAGGTGGTGGACTTGTCCGTTCTCTGCGACCGTATAGAAGAACACATCGGAAAAATTTGCATTGCATCGCGCCTGTCTTCTTTACTCCATCCTCCACTTGATGGACTTGTGCTCCCTCGGGCTTGGCTCCTAGCAAATTACGATCTCTCTAGTAGGAAGAGCGTTTGGGTCGGAGCCACGCTAGAGTCCGTGAAGCAATTGGTGATGCATCTACAGTCGGACACCGCCAATCGTAAGGAGTTTCAAGCGTTGACAACTGGACAACAAACTAATTTAAACCCCTAAGCAATCTACATGCTCTTAGACGCCAAGTTAACACCAGCCCTCCGGCATGTCTTCATATCCAGAATGTTGGTCTTTTTGTTGTCCTATCTAATGACTCACTAACGACTTCTGAAGTTGCAGGGCACTTTGTTTTTGTGCGTTCATCGACTTTTATGAACTAATGATCTGTTTCCTAACAACAATTACAGTGGTGTTCAACGTCGTACATCGTGATACCCGACGGGGAGTCAAAGACATATTCGATGCTCTGCGCCCTGCTGACCCCACTCAAAGAGCTCACCACATGTATCGAAAGTAAGGTGTTCTTCATTTTCCGATATTCTCGGACCTCATACGGCTCCTAGGTATGTGGAAACTACCGACTATTTGAAGGCTGCACTCGAATACGACGATGAATCTAAAGTGGTTATTCAAGATGTGGTACAGCTTCTCCATGAGGAAAGAAACATACTGCACGGCCGACCATTGCGACTACCTCGCGTCAAGGAAATCTATTTTGCGAATCCCTCTGAAGTCCCGTCTCTCTTGTCTGCTCAATTTGTGGATGCTCTCTCTGAGTTACGTCTCGAGACGCCAGCTGTCATCCCTTGGAATGCCACTCAGATCGAAGAGGCGCAGCCCGAGGTGACTCAGGAGCCTGCGCTTGCATCAGACGAACCCGCGCTGATAAACGACCACGAGCCAACTGAAAAAGAGATCTCATCGGCCAAGAAGATTCAAGCTGCCTACCGACGCTACTGCAAACGCCGCGAGGCGCTGACCCGCGCCTTTGGAAGAGGGCTCGAGGCGAAGAAGAACAGAGCGTTTGCCAAGTGCGTGAAGAACGTATATGCATCCAAGTGGGGGAAGACGCCGTATCGGACACTGTATTTGTGGGCATTACCGCAGCTCGTCGTATGCCTTGACAGAGTTGTGGAGATTGCACACGACGTCAAGGACGAGACGAAGCGACAGCTCTCGGCGTCATTGAATCATGAACGTCTTGAGGAACGAGGCATGAAAATGAGCAAGATATGGTGAGTACGATGGATACGGAAGCGTTCCTTTTCGATGACCATTCGCTGCTAGTGCGCTGCTAAAAAACGGTCACCTTTTGCAAAAAAGAATCGACCCAAGCGCCAGTATGCATCAGCCTCAGAACCGTGATAAAGTGGCGTTGAAAAAGGCTGTTCTTGACGTCAAAGATATCATCGATAACCTTCCTGTCCCAGTTCCCGATATTCAGGACGACTTTGATTTCGTTTATGAATATGTGGTGGGCGAGAGAAAGTGGGCACTCGAACCAGCGGAACCAGAGCCGAACATGGAAACTTTGAAAATGTATTATTGGTATTACTGATAGAGCGCTGTACTGTTGGCTACCCTTGTATGCGGTATGAAATAGGATTCTGCTGCAGTGGAGATCCGTGACCTGGTGGCATCTGTCGCTTCCACTGAGAACAACTTGGTTTAGTTCTCATCTATTTCGCACCGACTACCTACCGATGAGATACAACGGTCGGAATGAATCGCTCAAACCGGGTAATTGTTCCTTGTGTTAGAAGTTGAGGAGAAGGAACCACCTCTATTTTCTTGTGACCAACCCGACTTTGCTGATCGCGTCGCATACTACCCATAGTCGTTATTTGTGCTGCCGTTCAGGGATCGCTGCCTCTCTCTGTAATCAGGTTGAAGTGTTTTGATTGAACGGGACACACCAAGATCTTAGGTTGGTATTCGGCATGCGGAAAACGAAGGAGCCCGGAATGGCGTGAAACTAGAGGCAGCAACGATTTGAACCAAACATGAACAAGGACCGCCTGTGTAGTACTAACACATACCACAAGGGATTAGCTTTGATCAGCGCACATAAATATCACCGACCCACCGTATAGTTGCATTGAGTTACACTCCCACAAGGATCTGGAGGATGTACGCCGGTTCAATCAACACCTGAATGACCCCCACTTTGCACGGTAATGGACCCGTTTGTGACGCAGACAGTCATTGGGCGCCCGTCCAGTAGGAACATGTATGCTTTCAGTACTGCCAGCGGAACTGAAAGGACGGGATTGTGGTGGTAGTGACATGTTGTGGGTCCCAAGTTCGCACGGTGGGCTAGCCTTGAGAGAGAAATATTGCCTTTGCTCATATTCTGCACTGGGTGTCTGACAGGACCGTTATATTGCCACAAGCCAATCAAATGCAAGTTGCCTTATCGTCGATATGGTCACTATTGTGTCAAGTATTGCTGTGGCGGCTATCATTGAGCCTCGTGCCATTCACGGACCCTTTTCTGGCTCGTAGAAATACGGCGCTGAATGGCTACCCCTTTGTGCCCACTCTTCTCCTTCTCACAGTCACCGTAGCATGACCGTCCTCGATCTGCGGACTTTCGCTGCAAGCACTCTTGCTGATAGCCAGGGCCTTACCGCAGCCCTCATGAGCCTCGAGTCCTGTTTAGCAGGATCAGACACTCCTCTGGACCTGATAGTGCAGGACTTGTGTTCTATTCCTAACTTATTCGAGTTCATGGTCTCCGGTGGGTTTACTGTTCGTGCGTTGTCCGTCTCTGACTTATTCCTAGCTTTACCAAGCGGTCAAGAGCTGGTATCTAGGATTATCGACGCCTATCCAACCAATCCCGCGCTAGTCGGGGCGTCATATACGAGTCCTCTCCTTCAGAGAGTTTCATCTGTTATCTTTGCTTTGCCTCCTGACCTCTTCTCCACTCTTACCGTCCGTCAAATCGGACAATACAAAGTCCGTGTAGAGGAAGGACTATCCCTCCTCACTTTGCTATGTTCTACAGCCGACTTTTCAACCGTCTTCACTTGCGCGTCTCCTGAAATAGCTCTGGAGGACCGAGAATACAACAACCTCTCGGGGACTTCTGCACGCAAGAAACAGAAGAAGTTCAAGCAAAAGAAAAAGGGCATTACTCCTGCCATTGATGCGACGCCGTTTCACAAGTTGGGGGTCAAGGTTCCTTCTAATCACGCAGAAGCTTCCAAAATGGCCCATGAGATTACTGACGATCTCAAGATGATATTGAAGGTGCGTTGACAACTGTTTCTGAATTCTCTACGCGCTCTGACAAATTCATAGTTTTATCTTGAATTACTTCTGGAGCCATTTCTTGCGCAGCCGTTGAAGGATGCCTATGTTCTGACTGCAAACAACACGGATGTGCGTCCCGCCACGCCACAGAAACCAAAGGTCCTCGAAGTTGTTGAACCAAAGCCATCAGCGTATCCAAAGGTTCAGCCTATCAAGGCCGCCATATACTTTGAAAATGCAGATGATTTTGGGGAATGGCGCATAATCATCAGCACGAACGCAACAAAGAAGCTTCGCGAATTAGCCAAAGATGACGGAAAAAAGTGTGCCATTGTCGTAAAGAAGATCAAGTGCGTCACATGTTAACATTGCTGAGGTTTGGGAGATTCAGTTTTGTGTCAGGCAGCTTTCGAATGGTCACTTTTCCAACGATAATCAGAAACGACTGAATGGCCCTAGTTGTGGAGTGCCTATATTCGAAGCAAAGATGCAACGTGATCTTCGCCTTGTCGTAAGTTTTTGCTCACGACGATCGATCAGCTGTTCACTTCTAGACAGTATCAAGTCGACGTTGTACCGGATTATAATGGAAATGTGAGTTGGTCTTGCATGCTCTGTGGCCCAGTTGGCCTGATCCACGTTTCCACAGGTTGAGCGCCAAGGTAACATATTTCATACATCTCATCGTCTCCTTAGATTAGACATTTTTAGTCATCAAAATCTATGGCATATATACGCATACGCAGCTGAATCGCATTTGGGATGCGATGGGACAATATCTCGCGGGAAAAGGCAAGGAGTACAACCGACGGTCAGACCTCGTCGTCACTAGATGAGACGTCTACTTATCCCACAACAGCTGTATATTCCGGAATAAACCTGTACAACCGGGTGGTGATATTTATCTTCCAGCTTGTTTCCCGCCCGAGATTCTAGAAAATGATACCAAACCAACACCACTCTTACTCTCTGATGGAGACATGGGCGAGGTGCGTTCTCATTGTCAGACTTCTTGATTTTTGCTTACGTCTTTACAGTTACACTCCCTTCTTGTGTACGTGCTTCGCCCTTCTCTTTATCGGACTAACTAGGGAGGACATATAGCCTTGACAAATATATCACATTTTCTCAGGTATGTCCTCGTCATTGGCTCACTTATACAAGTCTGATCATCGCCGTAGGCATTTTTGCACAGTGCGTATCTCCTTGCATGCATTAGGTGTTTTCGACATTATTATAGGTTTACTCGCAAACCAAGATGTGCAACACGTCTTCGAACTAACGTGTGTGATTTTTACAACTCTCAGAGTGCGCATTAACTACCCACTTACAGTCCAGAAGAGCGTAGAATTGTCGAATGTGAAACCTCATGCTATGTCCTGGGGAGAAGTGGTACCGGGTACGATTGACGGACTTTCGTGTGAATATTGGCTCACCTACCACTCAGTAAAACGACCACTATGCTCTTCAAGATGCTCGGGATTGAAAGGGCTTGGCAAATGCAAATGTCTAGCAGCAATATACCTAAGCCCCGTCAGATATTCGTAACAAAATCTCGGGTCTTGGCGACGAAGGTCGAGGAATACTTTACAAAACTAATCGAGTCTTTAGTGTTGGCTGGATATTCTCTGGAAGAACTCAAAAAGATGCAAGCGCGGAGTGCAGAAGCTGGGTTGGTGGACGCTGATCGAGCAGACATCCCGGAAAAGTATAGTCTACTGGAAGAGAAACACTTCCCTCTCTTTGTGACCTACGACCAGGTAAATTTTATCTGGAGCACTAATATAGATTGTTTCACCCTAGTTCCAGCTTGCAAGGATGATCGCTGCGGATGTTTTGACTGGTGACGACCCTGATGTACAATACGCCACAAAATTTTTCATTGGCATCTCGGACGAAATTGAAGCTGAGGAATCGTTTGTGTCATATGACGTCTTTGTCCGAACCTATTGGCCCCACTTTCCACACCCATTGCCAAAGGGCCTTGGTACGTAGTAGTTACCTTAGCTGCGAGCATAGTCTAATAAGTTGCCTGCGTTGTAGAACCATGGCTCGTCTTTTCGGAATTCATAGGTATGTAGCCTTGACCAGAGTGTACTCGGAACTGTTCAACACACACTCTCAGGTATTATCAAGGGGTCAGAAAAGTCACTGACGTGCCCTCATGGATTCCTTGATGAGGCTACATACTGTGGCCTTTCGGCTCGTTCCAACCCCATGTTTGCGAACCACAGGGAAACACTCTATGCGCTCTTTGAAGCATACTGCAAGCTCAAGAAGGAGCGTCGGCATTATGATGTCGCTGATAGAACACACGCAATATTGAAAGCATTACTGGGAGGGACTCTGTCGGAATGGAAAAGAGTGGATTATCTGTGCGTCTAAATACTGGATTAACAATATCTCCATTCTTGCTGAATGACATGTGATCTAGATACGTCGACGAAGCACAAGACAATTTGCTCATTGACGCTCTTTGTACGTACCTTATTCTACTTAACTTTTTTCGGTCTTCACGCTTGCCTTAAGTGCTAAGACTTATTTGTCGAAACCCTGAAGGGCTCTTTTGGGCGGGCGACACGGCACAAACAATTTCAGCAGGGAGTTCCTTCAGATTTGATGATCTGAAGGCTTTTTTGTACCGTATTGAAGTAAGGGTTTATTATCGAATTAAGAATATATTCGTCACTGATATTATACAGCGGAACCATAATCCATATCTTGTTCAAGATCAGCCAGTTACTGGCCCTTCAGTTTTCCAACTTGCAATCAATTACCGCTCGCATGGTGGCATCGTAAATTGTGCCCATACCGTTATCGAACGTATCATGCACTTCTGGCCAGATGCGATCGATAGGCTCAAGCCAGAACGTGGGATCGTTGATGGTTTGAAGCCCGTTTTTTTCCATGGTTGGGATCAAGACACCATTCGATACGAGGAGTTTCTATTTGGCGGATCGTTTGTCTATTACTACCTCTTATCTCCTTGTGTCTGATGTCCCTTTCAGAGGAAACCGTATTGAGTTTGGAGCCCAGCAATGTAAGTACGAAATATATTATGAATTATTTGGCGTATTCCTAAAACCTTATGAAGGCATTCTTGTGCGAGATGAGAAGGCACAGGAGAAATTGCGGCAGGACATTGGGGATGTTGGACTTATCATGTGAGGCAATACCGTTAATAGTTTGTTACACGCTTGAATTCACCTCGCCCCATTATAGGACACTCTACGATAGCAAAGGCCTCGAATTTAACGACGTGAGTCTGCAATTCAAGGTTCCGATGCTTTATAGAATCAATACTCGCACATAGGTCTTACTGTATAATTTCTTTGAGGGCTCTACTGTCGATCTATCACAATGGTTTGTACTACTGAACGACACGGAAGGTGAAGTTGACGGGAAGAATCTGGCTGAAGTATATGCGCCATCATTTGGGAGAGACGAAGATCGTTTTGCGGGGGTATGTAGTGAGGTATGTATGACTCTAATGTCTGGTTTTCTCGCTGATATTCCCTGTAGTTGAAGTTACTATACGTGGGCATAACCCGTGCGAGGAAGAACCTATGGATCGTTGACAAGTCTGAGAAGTGCGAGCCTATGCGAGTGAGCAACAGATCAATTGTTTTATATGGAATAATCTACATTGCAATAGATGATATGGACTTCGCGCAATCAAATTCGAAACTGTATACCTGGGATGGTGAAGCAGGCAGGGAGACGCGCCGCTTCAGGCGGACTTCAGGGCACGGTGGTGGATAGCACACACTCTACCCACGACATGCGACTCCCTACACCTACGACCGAGCCACCGGCCACTGCCAGAGACCCCTGCCACTGCCAAGGGGATGCTAGCGCAGGGCCAGGCCCAACCAGCACAACGGATATCCCTCATCTTGCTGTATCCTCGACCGATGCTGAATGGGAGTCATTTGGCCGAGACTTGCTCAAACACGAGAAGTATCGTCAGGCGATGCATTGTTTCACCCGAGCATCCATGCCTCTCATGGCAACAATCTGCGAGGCTTTCCACCTCCGACAATTAGCTCGCGCAAAAGTTGGGGTTGAACCACGAAAGGCTCAGCAAGATGCTTTTCTTGCTGCCGCGAATGCCCTTTTTGCAGCGACAAATGCTTTCACAACAGACGCACTAGCGGCCAAGGATAGACTGCAATATTACCGTAATGCAGCAGAATGTTATATACGGGCCGGTGATGATCGAAAAGCAGCTATTGCATACTATTCCGCTCAAGAGTATGACCTGGCCGCACGACGCTTCAGGAAAGCAGGACTCTTTCATAGGACACTCGAAGTACTTCATCAGTATTCTGAGAGGATGTCGTCCGCTTGCTCGGAGGAGTTATACACAGTTTGCCGCTTGTTCTACTGTACCAAAGCTGACGGTAAGAGGTGCGTGTTTTGTAATTCGTGCGCGTTCATAGTCCTTGCTGATGTATTTGAGATAGACCACATTTGCCACTATTCTCGTCCTTTGAAGAAGAGGAGCAGTTCCTCAAGGATTATGACCTCGACTTTGCCCGGGCCACGTTGCTGGAGTCGCATGGAAGATACTTGGAGGCAGCGGAGATTCATTTGTCAGAGCACCGGCCACTCGATGCGATTAAAGACCTCTTGAAGGAGAAGGGGTCTCGTGATGCTGCCCAAAGAGCTACCAAAATCCTCCTGGATGAATTGTGGCATCGCTGTTCATTTGCAATTGCTCCAAAAGATATGGTGGTTGACCAAGGTGTCACTGAACTGTTGAACTTGGCCTGCGAATTTCCTACCGATTTCATGGATCCATTGGACTGTCATGAAGTATGTCTAAGTTCATGGAGACGTTTAGCATCTCATCTCCAGTGACTTTTTCTTAGCTATCAATGTTCCAGGCAATCACACGAGCGGACTTTGCTAGCCTCGGGGAGCTAGCTAATGAGTTTATCAAAGGAAACAGGAGGGCAGCGGCATTACTTGCACTGGATCACTTCTTCAGTCGATTGCCAAATCTGAAATCTTACAAGATTCATGAAATGTCGTCCTTCCTGGCCCAATTCTTGGAATACGCTCAACTTCTCTATTTCGTAATATCTTACCCCGATCCACTGAGCGTTAATTCCATCAGACGGCTATTCTGTATCAGAGAGAAGACGAATACAGAGTATAGCCTGCAACCTGGTTCCTTCCTCCATAATTCCTCCACAAGTGATCGTAATGGACCTTTATGCACCAAGGGTTCTGCGAAACTCCCTTCGAAGAATGACATCGTCACAGCCCTCCGTAAATATTTGTCAGAACACCTACGGGAACGGGCCATGGAGGAGAATGAATTATGCCGCGAGACCCCAGTCTTCTCGCAGTGTCTATCCTTCATTATGACCAACTGTTGCAACTCCGCTAGCTGCACCAAAGAGCATGTCAAGCATGAAGAACTAGACCCCAAACGCTACAACTTACGACTTGGCATTCATTTGCAACAGATCTACATTGTTCAACTCATGTTCTCAGCCAACCCATGCTCCCTTGTTCACGTGCAGGATATGTACGTGATGCCCCAGTCTTGTCACGTTGGTATCGTGCTGAAATCATTTAGCATGTTGGAATGGCTCACTTACATCTACGAGGCCCTCAATCCCCAGTCTCATGTACAGGGTTCCATTGGTGACTTCGACCTCTCTTCAATACCTGGTGCTCAGGAGGGCATGCGCGCTATGAAGCATTGGGTGCGAGGGGCACTTTATGCGCTGCGACCTGACCACTGGGACTATCTCACCACTATGCTGAGGTTGACGAGCCTCCTTTTCACTTTTGACAGATCTAGCGCTCTCGTGTTTATCAATAGAGCCCACTTTAGCCGGCATTCCAGGATCAAGCAGCTCATATATCGCGATGGTCACTGGGTCGTCGAAGACATTGTCAAATTTTTCGATGGTACCCATTACCTCTGTATTCCAGCCGGCTCGAGATTTCTAGAGTATGTTGCGGAATTCACAACCGTTTCCTGTACTAAATTTGTCATAGTCATGTCCTCAGGTCTTCGCAAGCAATGGACTTGTCTGTTCTCTGTGACCGCATAGAAGAGCAAGTTTCAAAGATTTCCATTGCATCGCGCTTGTTTTCTTTAACACACACACCACTTGACGGCATTGTCCTTCCTCGAAGCTGGCTTCTAGCAAACCCCGATCTTTCCAATAAGAAGAGTGTTTGGATCGGGGCGACACTGGAAACCGTGTTGGAATCTGTGAAGGGTCTGTTGACGTATTTACAATCGGACACTGCCACTCGTAAGCAGTTTTAAGCATCCACAACTGAAACAATGAACTAACTTTGAAACCCTAAGCAATCTACACGCTCTTGGATACAGGTTTAACACAAACTCTTCGCAATGTCTTCATAGCCAGAATGTTTGCGCTCTTGCTTTCTATCTGACGGCTTGCTGACGACTTCTGAAGATGCAGGGCGCTCAGCTTCTGTGCGTTCATCAACTTTTCAACGTTAATGACCTCTATGCTAATGATAGTGATAGTGATCTACAATATATCAAACCACGATATCAGGCAAAAGATCAGAGACATATTCAATGCTCTGCGGCCGACTAACCCTGTGCAAAGAGCCCACCCTATGTATCGAAAGTAAGGTGCTCTTTCTTTTCCAGTATTCTCAACCTCCATATGGCTCCTAGGTATGCAGTAACTTGTGACTTTACCGACTATTTGAAGGTTGCACTTGAATACGACACCGAATCTAGGGTGGTCATCGAAGACGTGGTACAGCTTCTCCACAAGAAAAGGTCTTCGCGGCAGGCCCGACCGCTACGCATGCCTCGCATCAAGGATATCTATTTCACGAGTCCTTCTGAAGTTCCGCCTCTGTTATCAACCCGATTTGTGGAGGCTCTCTCTGGGCTACATCTTGAGACGCCAGCAGCCATTCGCCGGAATACCCCTCAGATCAAAAAAGCTGAAACCCAGGCAGAAGCGACAATGGATAGGCACGCGCCAAAAAATGACCAGTCCACCGAACAAGAAATCACAGCTGCCAAGAAGATCCAAGCTACCTACCGACAGTACCGCAAACGATGCGATGGACAGACCCGCGCTTTTGGGAGAGGACTCAAGGCAAAGAAGAATAGCGTCTTTGCTAAGTGCGTGAAGAATGTCTATGCTTCCGACTGGGGGAAGACGCCGTATCGCACCCTGTATCTGTGGACATTACCGCGACTCGTCATATGCCTCGACAGAGCTGTAGAGGTGGCACATGATTTCAAGGACAAGACGAAGCGCCAGCTTTCAGAGAATCACGAGCGTCTTGAAGAACGAGGGATGCAAATAAGCAGGATATGGTGAGTACCATGTGTACGGAATCGTTCCTTTGTTATGATCACTCCACCAGCGCTCTGCTTAAAAATGGCCATCTCTTACAAAGAAGAATCGAACCGAATGCAACTATGCATCAGGCACAGAACCGCGACAAAGCCGCGTTGAAAAAGGCTGTTCTTGATGTCAAAGATGTCATCGATAACCTTCCTGTCCCAGCGCCCGATATCCAAGAAGACTTTGATTTCGTTTACGCACGTGTGGTAGCTGAGAAAGAGCAGGCTCTCGAACCAGTGAAGCCAGAGTTGAATACAGAAGATTTGGATCTGTACTGCCAGTATTAATTATCGACTGCACACTGGTACCGTTAGTTTACTTACTCCTATGAGACATGTTCGCCCTTGGATTCCATTGCAGTAAATATTCGAGGCCGCCCAACTCCATATGTACACTCCGTGGAGCCCATGCTAAGAAGTCCGTGTCAACATTTGCGAGGCAGGTGTGAAACGGAAGATACCTGGATGTACGAATTAGAATAACCGCTATGTACCCTGTCCATCGATATGGAACTCTCGGTAATGAGGTGGGTGAATGTGTTTCAAAGATGGTTGTGTGGCCCAGCGCCTCGCCAGAGCCATATAATGTGATGGCCATCTACAAGCCTGTCGAACCGACTTGTTGTTCTTACCCATCCAAGTACTATGTACC
Source organism: Phylloporus cf. gajari (assembly GCA_038094015.1). Taxonomy (NCBI): domain Eukaryota; kingdom Fungi; phylum Basidiomycota; class Agaricomycetes; order Boletales; family Boletaceae; genus Phylloporus; species Phylloporus cf. gajari. The sequence continues at coordinate 6,716 of JBBPTF010000061.1, read as the reverse complement.
ACAAAGAGGTGGTGTGCGCGCCGCGCTGCCGCCCAGTGCCTAACCTGGCAACCACGAGTCGGGCATCCACATGCTTTACTGACAACCCAATCAGTCACTACACTTTCTTCACCAGATAGATCTTGCACATTCCATTCGGACGTAATTGCTCAGGAAGTTGTAAGATATTTGGATCATTCTCAGTGGCGCAGTATGCAGCTCGCGCAGGCCAGCAGGAGAGAAGGCTCACCGGAGAGCACTAATCACGGATCTCCAAAACACACAGCAGTGCCTACTGTGCCTGTCCGTATGGCCGCGACACGTAAGTTGGCCAGAGATTGGAAGTTGCTGCCTCCCCCAACGCGGGGATGACAGACTAACAACCTGGGTGCCTACAGGAATAATGAATGTGTCAGGGACATACTCCCACTCATTGAAGAAATTCGTCTCGCACCTGAAGCTTGAAAGCCTGAAGACCTGACATGCCAGCGTCAACAACATGTGGAGTTGTTCGCGTTCAGTCTCCGCAGTAATTACGCAATCGGGAAAGAAGATCACGGTTTACCCCATGTCCGATTGCTTGCTGTGGACGCCACCGCGACTCCCCACCATAGCAGCGAAAGATCTCGGCCCCACTCAGCAGTTTTTCAGAAGCATTCATCCTACTCGCATTCACATAGGAGTAACCGGTCTTCAGGGGCAGGAGGGATTGCTACAGTAAAATCTATCTACACTTCACCGTCACTATCCTCTGCTTCCTGTCGAAGCGAAGTTCCTTATCGTCTTGACGATATTGTATTGTTACATATTGCTGTGGCGGCTATTGAGCCTCGTGCCATCCACGGGCCTTTCTCTGGCTCATAAAGGACACGGTACTAAATAACTACCCCTCTACGTCTACTCATCTTCCCCACTGATACCTGGTCATTCGAGAATGATCACCCTTAACCCACAGACCTTCGCCGCGAACAATCTCGCTGACAGCGACGGTCTTGCTGTGGCCCTAAGGAGCCTCGAGTCCTGTTTAGCAGGATCAGACAGTCCTCTGGACCTGGTAGTGCAGGACTTGTGTTCTGTTCCCAATCTATTTGAATTCATGATCTCGGGTAAGATTTTTGTTCATTCATTGCTCATCGCTGATTTCTTGTTAGCATTACCAAGCGGTCGAGAGGTGGTTTCTAGAATCGTTGATGCTTGTCCGACCGATCCCGCGCTTGTCGAGGTGTCGTATACCACTTTTCTTCTTCAAAGAGTTTCATCCATCCTTTTTGCTTTCCCTCCTGACATTTTCCCTACTGACACCGCGCGTCAAATTGGGCAGTATAAAGTCAATGTGGAGCATGCGCTCCCTGTCCTCACTTTGCTGTGCTCCACTGACTTCTCTGTCTTTACTGACGTGAATCCTGAAAGTACCCTGCAGGATCCAGAGCTGGATGAAGAGATCTCGGGGTTTTTGATACACAAGAAACAAAAGAAATTCAAGCGAAAATACAAGAACCATACTCCCACCATCGATACAACGCCTTTTCACAACTTGGGGGCCAACATCCCTTCCAATGACGCAGAGGCATCTGAAATGGCCCACAAGATCTCTAACGATCTCAAGATGATCTTGAAGGTGTGTTGATAGCCCGTTTCTTTGAATTTTCGATATCCTGTGCTCGATTCATAGTTCTATCTCGAACTGCTTCTGGAGCCGTTTCTCGCACGGACATTGAAGGATGCCTATATTTTGACCAGAAACAACATGAAGATGGGTTCTGCAACGCTGCAAAAATCAAAGGACCTGGAAGTCGTTGGTGCAAAGCCGTCCGCATACCCAAAGGTGCAGCCTATAAAAGCTGCTCTCTATTTTGAAAATGCGGATAAATTGGGGGAATGGCGCATTATCATCGGAACAAACGGAGCGAAGAAACTACGAGAATTCGCTCACGGTGACAGAGAAACGTTTAGGATTGTCTTAAAAAAGATCGAGTACGTCACGCTGGGATTATTGCAACTAGGTGAATTAACCAGAATGATAGACAACTTTCGAACGGGCACTTTTCTGCAGACAATCAGAAAAGACTCAATGGCCCCGTTGGGGTGCCAATTTTCGAGGCCAAAATGCAACGGGACCTTCGGCTTGTGGTGGGTCATTCTATGCAATCAAGTAATTAATTATCAATCCCGAGTAGTACCAAATCGACGTTCTTCCGGACCAAGATGGAAATGTGAGTTCCACTTTCACATATTCCATGTACCTGTGGTCTGAGCCGCGTCTTTGCAGTTTGAGCGACAAGGTGAGGGCTTTCTTACACTTCGGCCTTCCCAATATATAGGCATCATCTAGTGATCAGAATATTCGGTATATACACTCACACTCAACTCAATCGTTTCTGGGATTCCATGGGACGACATCTCGCAGGGAACGGCAAGGAATATAGCAGACGGTCAGACTCTGTTATTATCACATACGTAACGTGTAATCGCTTATTTGATGTTTTCAACAGCTGTGTATTCCGAAATCGACCCGTTCAAAGGCGTGGGTGTGATGTTTACCTTCCGGCTTCCTTCCCTCCAGAGAGCCTTGAAAATGGCGCCAAGCCAATACACTTTGCGCTCCCTGATGACGACAAAGGAGAAGTGAGCTTCCTATGCGATATTTCTTGATTGTTATTTACAATTTATAGTTGCACTCACTCCTCGTGTAAGCCATTTCCTTGTTCTGTACTGTGCGGGTGGTGACGTTATATGCAGCCTTGAGAAATACGTGACTTTCTCTCAAGTACGTCTCGCCTGTCTGCTCTTGCTAAGTACTAAACTCCATTTTGTAGGCGTTTTTGCACAGTGCGTATGTGCATACCATGACGGCTATATGTCCTAATTCATTACAGGCTTGATTGTCAACAAAGACGTGCAACATGTCTTTGAACTGCAGTAAGAGATCCCTCACATCTCCGAGTGTTGGTATTAATCCCGAATCCACAGCCCACAGGAGCGCAGGATTGTGGAGTGTAGTACTTCGTGCTACGTCCTGGGAAGGAGCGGTACTGGGTATGGTTGATGGGAATTCACACAAGAACGTGTCTGACTCTCTGCTTAGTAAAACCACAACGATGCTCCTGAAAATGCTTGGAATCGAGCGTGCGTGGCAAATGCGAGTAGCTGGCAGTGGTATGCCCAAGCCCCGTCAAAT